>VZRH01000783.1:678710-710747 GCA_013397555.1 Urocynchramus pylzowi | reverse complement strand
CGCCGCTCCTCCCAGGACTGCCAGGGCCCTGGGTTTCCCTGCTCAGCTGGGTGCCCCTGGGCGGGCCAGCCACCGCGGGTGGTTTCTGGCCACCTCACACACGAACGGCACCGGCTTGCCATTGCTGTTCAGCTGCCTCCCTTGTGCTCACAGAATCATGGAATCATAGAATGGCTTGGGTTGGATGGGACCTTAAAGATCATCTACTTCCAACTCTCCTTTAGTGACTTCAACTACACCAGGGTGTTCAGAGCCTCATCCAGCCTGGGCTAGAACCCCTCCAGGGATGGGGCATCCACACCATCGCTGTTCAGCCTGTTCCAGTGCCAAACCACCCTTACAGAAAAGAATTTTTTCCTAACACCTAATCTAAACCTACTCTCTTTCAAATTGAACCCATTCCCCCCTGTCCTGTCTCTACATGCTGCTATAATCTTGGCCCATCTTTCCTGTAAGTTCCCCTGTGCTGCCTGTCCCTGCCCCCTGCCTTTCTCTGGTGTCTTTCTTGTCTAGACTTTACCTGAACCTCATTTCCCATCTTCTCCTTAGCTTTCTCAGTTCACTCATTCCCATGTTCCCTCACAGAGATGGGCATGAGGTTCTCCTGGTGTTTTCTGATGTCTTACATATGGAGATCCAACCTTCCTATGTCTGTAAGGTAATGCTCGTGCTCCCAAACACACAAACAATTCTCATTGAGCTTGGGAAGCGCTGTTCAGTGCATTTGAAATTCAAGCTAGGTATCACTCCTATCATTTACTGCAGCACCTCCATTGGGTGTCAAAGCCACCACAAAATGCAGGCCAGGGCAAAAGTCCTAAAACCTGTGCCTGGCATAACTTAGCTTAAAGTGTTGTGCACCTAGAGGCTTCTGGGTCTTTTTTTTTTTAAAAAAAAAAAAAAGTGTTGCATTATTTTGGATTGCCGTGGTTTGATTTTGTTTCAAAATGAATGCTTTCCCAGTTTTGCCTGGATTGTGGGTGCAAAATAGCAGCAGTGCACGAAACTTCCTTCTAGTAAGAAAGTTGCTATAAAAAGTTTTGCTGTTGCTGCTACAGCTTGCTCTGAAAGCTTTGCTGTGATTTAAAATGCTTCGTTTGCTCCTGTGTCTGTAAGAATCTCTCATTTCCTTCTTTAAATTCCTGTCTAATTAAAAAAACAGTACATCATGGTTAAATAAAACTGTACCCAGGATAACCCTGATTTCCATATGCAGATTTATCTGCGCTGACAGCCCCCTCTCCCTCTCTTAGTCTTTCTGTTTCCTCTCCCTCCCTCACTCTCCCTCTTTCTCTTCCTCTCTCTTTCTCTCCTTGTCTTTTTGTCTCTTTATGTCTATTGCATTATGCCTGAATAATTTTCAGTCTTTTTTTTTCCTCCCCTCTTGCACGCACATGCTAAAATAACTAGACAAAGATGCAAGGTGGTTGCTGCAGTCCCTGTCTCTAGGACAAAACCAGGAAAGCTTGTGATTGCAATGCCACCTTTCCTTTTTTTTTTTTTTTTTACTCCTTCTTTTTTTCTTCCCCAGCCATGCTTGGTGATTAAACTTCCTCAGGATGGGGAAGAAAAAGGAGCTGGAAATGAAATAGGGTTGAGGAAAAATCCCATTGCAGCAGCTGCAGCCAGTGGTGTCTGCTGCCAGATGTGCGAAGGTTCCTGGGGTCCTTGTCACTAAAAGGCAGTATTCAAATATTTGGAGACAAAAGCTGCATCCTCAGTGATCATTTTCTTTATTTAACATGGCAGCAGGCATCGTGTGGGGAAAAATCAACACGCTGGATGTTGAATCGGACTTTTCTCCTTTCTGGGATGAAAGGATGTTATCTATCCCGTGCCAAGAGGGAACTGAGGTAAGAGAGCTGATCCAGCTCGGTTTTTTTCCTAGTATATTTCCTAAGCATCTTTTCTGAAACAACCTGTATATACCTGTATATATATATATGAGAGTGTGTGTGTGTGTATATACATGTTTCTATGTTTGTATATTTGTGTATTCGATTTCAATGCAGTGAGTGGTAATGCTTTTTTTTTCTCTGCCTTCACATCAACCCAGAGAAAGTTAATTCACAATATATATTCAGAGCTTGTTCAGAAGGGTCGTTTTGTGGGATTTTTTTTGAATACCTTTTTGTTTCCAGAGAAGACTTCAGCAGTGACATCATGGTCGGCTGCTGATATTAAACCCTATTTTCAAAGTCTGTAAAAAAAAAACAAAAACCAGTAACTTTGTGATAAGAAATTGTGCAGGAGATTCATATGCTCTATTTTTCAGTTGCACTCTAAATATTGGAAGTCTTATTAAAGCGATAGTGAGAATTTTTTATTATTATTATTTCTAGCACAGAAGCGATGAATGCTGCATAATTAAGTACAGTATTTAATTTGCCTGTTGTGAAGCAAAAGAATAAGGTAATAATTTTTATTGTACTAATCAGACTCAAGATGTTCTCTGTGTTAATTGGGTTAAAAAAATTGCAGTACTTATTAGAAATTCTAATTTCACAATGCAGCACTGACAATAAGCTCAGCCAGTGAATTATTCACATCTTTAATTTGCTCTCTTAATGACAGTGTTCTGTAATCAGAGTGCAGCGACTGCTTCCTATGCATTATGTATGATGTTCAGGACTTAAATGCAGGACATTATGAAGCCTCTCAGTGGCTCAGTAATTAGTTTTCCACAAGACAGGGCTTAGATATTCACAGATAAAAGTCTACAGCTGAGATAATGTTAAGGTGGTGACTCATGCTAACAAAAGCAGGGAAGTTCAAATTTAATGCTGAAACTGCTCTCCATTCTCCCTCGTTGTGCGTAGGTGCAGGGGGAGGGGAAGAAAGTCTCCCAAACTAGCCCGCCATGGTGAGTACGCGGCGGGCAGCCCGAAGGGGCAGCCCGAAGGGGCAGCCCGGGGCTCCTTTCACTCCGGGACCGCGTTTTTGGCAACTTTACTGATCGGAGAGTGGAGGCGGAGCTGCGTTTGGTGCCTCTTCGTAGTGGTTGTGGAAAGGGCAGTAATGTACACACTATCAGAGAGCAATCATGTATGGATGAGATGTATTTTAAAGGATTTCATTTGAAGCACTGAGGTTCGTGACTTTGTCAGATTACGATGTTTTGAATGGGATGCTACCTTGTTACGTGTAGAAACTTTGGGAACACCTGATACCCCCTACATTGCTGTCGTACCTATTTCAGCTGTCATGGTCTTTATACGTTTTAGAAACTTTATTTTCTAATAGTTTAGTTCTCACCATCCAAAAGATGAACTGTGACGGAGGTTTGTTCTTTTTGTCTTGGATCATTTACTTGGTGTTAGATCAAGTGATTTAAATGTGGGGAATAAGTATGCTATGTAGGGAATAAGTGTGGCTGTGTAACTTTCCTACTTCTGCATGCTGCTTATTATAGAATAATAGGCAAGAATATTGAAATGAAGCTGGAAAATCATAGGTTTTCCATTCTTAGTTGCTAATCAGACTGGGAGCTGTACATTTGTCCTGTGTCCTCCCTCCCATTAATCAGACATTTTTATTGGAGGCAAAATAACTGACTAGAGAAAGTTCTTTACTTAGTGTTGACTCTCCAGACTCCAGACTTGTGGCCTTTGTACAGGATTGTGATTCTAATTATTAAAGTTGATATGCCAGTAAAAGTTTTAGGCTTAAATTAAAAACAAGCAAACAATACACTAAAGATCCCAACTTAATAGCAAAGTAGAGATATGATAGAAAGAATTTGGAGTACATCTAGATTTGTAAAGCAAAATATTGTAAAACTAATTCCTGTAAATTTTTCAGCAGCGTCTACATCTGGAATTCAGTGTTACTAGCAGCTGTTGCTAGTGTTGTCTGGCCTCAAGGCCATGTGACATGGTGCTAAGTAATTCCTCTAGCAAGCAAAATCTTTTATCCTATGGCTGGATCAGATATTGGTTGTATATAGTCCAGCCCTGAAAGTCGTTATCATTAAACTGTTGAATAAAGAAGCTGCAGATTGGATCAATGTAGCTAGGTGATTCATAGATTGTATCAGAATCCAGGTGATTGTATACATGAAGGACTCAATTTGGTCTTTTCCAGAAAAAAGATTTTCCTTCCAAATCAAGATCCCACAGCAAATGGGTCACTTGCTACATGGCCACATTTCTTCAGTCACTTCAGCATGGAATCGTACAGTTGAAACTTATTCCCTAAAGGCATCATACCTGCCCCCTACCTCTTCCTCCAAAGCCATGATCAATAAAAGCTGTCTTTTTAAGTGAGCACTTGCCTAAAGATTTGTTATGATTACTTACCTAAGTAAGTTATTCCAGCATTTCACTAGTCTTCCCATTAGAATGTTTTTTGTGCTTTCTGATCTTAAACTTAACCTGCTAAAAGTAAATTACTTGAACCCATTAACTTTTGTTAGTTAGTAGTTACAGAGATTTTTATTTTCGTCTTTGCCTCAGACTCATGCATTTGAGATTCTCAGTCTTCTTTCCACTGTGTTATCCTATTAAACAATCCCTGGTTTTTGTTTTCTTTATAGAAAAAAACCCCCAATATTATTCTTGTATTTCTTTAATTTTCATTGCTGTGATCTGGACTCTCATTATTTCTACTTTCTTGAAATGCAGTGTTCTAGACTTAGATGTAATTTTATATGCCATATAAGTTCTATATTTTCACTTAATGAAATGGGGTTGTCACTTCTTAAGAAAATCCAGTTTCCCTAAGAAAATGACTTGCATGTGGTGGGTACAAAGACATCTGTTAACCCAGGACACAGTCTAGGATATCTACAGTACAATTGGAAAAGGTGCAGCAGGTTTGAACAGGTTTTTAATTCAAGGATTTATGCTTCTAGCAGGAGTCTTTATGGATATTGTTTCCAATATCCTTATCTCACAAGATAAGTACCTGTGGCTGACCTGATTAGTGATGTCCAGCTGTAAAGAATATCTGAAGTGTTCAATCCTCGGGATTGTTTCAAGCTGTAGAAATTTGACTATTGCAGAGTCAAAATTTTATAATGCCCCTGTTATAAAGTAGATGGGTGGTTAGAAGTTAAAATCTGAATTTTTCCAGTTGGATTAGACAATCTGAATTTGAGGCCCTATTACAGGCAGGTGAGAATACTTTTTTACAAAAGTGGCAAGGATGTTACTAGCAATCAAAAAGAACAGTCCAGGGTTAACTGTATGTTTTAGGTTAAAAAAAAGAGAAACATTTAGAAAGTTATCCCATTCTAACTAGCCTAGAAGATTGACTCTACATCTCAGCTATGCATCTGAGAAAGGGCCAATTGTTGTCTACTCAATCTGTTAGAGTAAAGTGGAGATCCATTCAATTTTAGCTCGGAGGAAGGAAGGGCCCAATATCTTTCCTGGGTCAGAGGAAGATGGTTCGTACTATCCCTGAGTTGTCATGGCATGGGAGGAGAGCAATACTTATAAAGTCAAAATGGAAATCATGTGTTAAGAGTTAAAGATGACTGACTATGCTTCCAGAGGATCAGGTTTATTATGTAAAAAAAGACATAGGGATACGAAGAAAACTTTTGAGGACCACTTTTTACGTGGTTACACAGATATCTAGTTCATATATCTGCAATGTAACCCTTTTACTGTCCTCTTACTGACATGACTTCTCTGGTTTAGGACTATTGCAAGTCTTTTGGAGTGATCTGATTAATATTTCTTCATTTGTTCATATATCAAAAAGAAAGAAAAATACTTTTAACTCCTTTCAATTTTATTGAAAAAAGTTAAGAAAAATCCATGCATAGTATATTTCCAGGAGTTGTATTTTGCCCTTTTGTTTATATTGCTCCAGGCTTAAGTACCGTTATAAATATTAGGTTCTGGAGTGGTATGATGAGTTAAGTATTTCTAAATGTCTTCTCTTAATCTAGCCTAATAATGCAGTCCTTTCATATGCATAATTCCCATGAAAGCCAGTGGGAGTACTACATTAGAGAAGGAATAATAGATACATGTGCCAAGATGTCTTCATTTTGAGTCATTGTTTTAACTTGATTGACAAAGAAGAAAGTTGACTAAAGGAAATATATACTGAGAGTGGAAAGAGGGTTATCGATACTATTTTTAATTCCAAATTTATCTGTTTTGCCACTGAAACATATATGCCAATAGAATGACAGTAGTCAGAATATCTGATAGACATCTCAAATGAGTTTCTATTCACTAATGCTTTCTAGGAAATATTCACAAGTAGAACATATGCATTCTAGTCTGTAAAATTCCATATAATTGACTCAAGATTAAGAATTCCAACCTACATATAAACCCATGTATATATTATGCAAAATAGAATAGAGATAAATATTCAAAATTTTAAACCAGTTTGGCTTTTTTTTGCAAAGTCAAGCTGGAAATAAGATAATACACAGGATGAGTTCAAATACTCAATCTTCTGTAAAATGTGAATCCATAAAACTTTGCAGTTCTTATCTGTATCTGTAGTAGGCCAAAAAAATAATAGTAGGAATACGTAATACTGTACAAAAGCATCTCACTGCTTCCAAGTGGCTTTTCTTCTTAGGTGTTATCTGTTCTTATTTTCTGTACTGAGTCTCATCCAAGGAACTACTTCATATCCTCATTAAACCTGAGTTTTCATTTCTCGTGTGCAAAATTTTCTGCTTCTCTTTTTAAGCTTTTCCCCATGCTCTTTTTGAAGCTCATGAGGCTTTTACTATTCCCAAAGCATGACTCCTTAAAATTCTTTTGTTTCTACATTTCTTTTTAACAGTCCTTGAAATCTTCATATCACACTATAGTTTTTTTCATTGTTTTCTTGAAGTACCCTATTTCTTGCACTATTTAGATTGCGAGATCATTAGTGAAAACAAGGACTTTTTTCTGTGCTTCTGGAGAGGACAAAATAAAGGGGTTTAGACTCTTTCTAATAGTAGGAATACAAAAAGCGTGTGAAGTTAATAATTTTAACTGCCACCCTTCTAATGCCTAGTAACACAGGCTTTTCAACTTTTTACAGCTTCTTTGCAATAAAATTTCATCTGGATTGTGGGAAGTTCCCAGGTTAGGGCACAAGATAACTAAGAAATAAAGGGGCCACCTACAAGCAGAGCAGAACTTATCCTCAAAATGTTCAGTGCCCTCTGTTTACTGTCTTTGCTTCTCCAATATAATGCTTTATCAGAGAGACCCTAGGTCCAATAAAATTATTCAGAAAGCTTTTCATCGCTCAGGTACATAAACTCTTTCTGTTCTGTGGTACACAGTGACAATACAGGCTCTGTTGATCCAGATGAAGGATTGTGTCAGTCCAGCTGTAGACTGAGGGGTTTGGTTTTTGGGGTTTTTTTTTTTTTTTTTTTTTTCCCAGAAGGAATAGCTTTAGCTGAGAGTGGCCGTGGTGCAGCTGTCTATCAGCATTTTGGTATACTGTGTTGGTAGTATCAGAGTACTTGTAGAAGTGGAAGGCACAACTGTGCAGTCCAATATGAAGCTTAGCAGAAAGCTCTGGCTAAACCATATCACAAACTTTTTGATGCAGAATTTTTAAAACCAGAATATTTGCTTTGCCACCACTGCATGGATTTTTAGTGGACAGTATTTGAATGAAGGCAGTTAATTTCAAAGTGGTGCAGTTCTCTGAGTCCAACTATCACTCTTCACCTCACACTGTCTAGTGCTGGGACAAAAGGCTGGGTTCCCACTTTGCTAGTCAGCAAAGCTCTTTCTCCTGACTTGTCCAGAGGCTGTAAGTTTATCAATGTTTTGTGTGGATGTGAACATGGATATCATACAAAGGCACTCAGTGTAAACCATATTTTCAAAGATGTGTATAAAAAGCAAAATAGCTAGCTTTGACCAGTGTAATTTGAGAATTAGAGAAATCATTCAAGAGCGTGGATCTCCAATAAGCTTCAGCTGTGGTTTCCCACGCTACACTATTTTGTCCATTCTTGTGCAATCTCAGAAGTATTCCCTTTTCCTTTTCTCAGTGCTTTGTGATCTTTACCTCAATGTAACCTGACAAAAAAAAAAAATTCAGATGACTATTGGACACTCAGCATAACTTCAAAGATTTTGTATTTAAAAACATGTTGATTTCTTTTCACCTCTGAAGATTACAATAATATTTATATACTGGATGGAAGAAAGTGCTCTGCATATCTCAGGTCCTCCTTTATCAACTTAGGAAACAGAGATATAATTAGCAAAATTGATTCAAAGGTGATGGCTCATATTCAGTTTCTTATTCTACATAGTTCATCTGCATGATTTCAGGAACTCACTTCATTCTTGCATCTCCATTCCTCAGCTGTGAAATAGAAAAGGAAACCTTCCTACCTTTCACAGAATCTAAAGTTCAGATCTCTTTGGGCAGTATGAATTTTCATGCAGGTTTTGTCTCTTAGTATGTCATTAAAGCACACCAGTGACATCTTAGGATTGTTTAAGGACACTGGGAGGTTCCTAGATACTCTAGGGCTTGAGCAAATGTATAAAAACAGGTTGGTATGAGCAAGTATGGAGTAACCAGTGTTTCTAATTGTCATCATAAAGGAGCTCTGAAGAGCACCTGTGTAGTGAGATTCTT
Source organism: Urocynchramus pylzowi (assembly GCA_013397555.1). Taxonomy (NCBI): domain Eukaryota; kingdom Metazoa; phylum Chordata; class Aves; order Passeriformes; family Fringillidae; genus Urocynchramus; species Urocynchramus pylzowi. The sequence goes on along the minus strand of VZRH01000783.1, from coordinate 702,170 downwards.
GAAAGCAGTGGGGAAAGAGTTGATTTTTAAAATTATAAACACTTTGAAGAAGGGGTCATTTAATATGCTGCCTGTGAAATATCTTTCACATAAAAGATCTTTTTATAATTATATTTCAAGATTTGCAAGAGAAATTTGTCAAAATTCTAATTATTAGAAGGAGCTCTGCATTGAAGCCTTCTAATTCAAATTGTTTTCTCTAGTTTTATTTTGCTTTTTATTTATTTTAGGTCATGTTTTTCTGTTCATGCAAAGGTTTTGCACATCTTTAATATGATTTCCCATTGCTCTGTTTCTTAGAGCTTGGTAGCAACACCATCATATAGCCCTGATGGTTTTCCTCAGGGAAAAAACCCATTTAGATTTCATTAACCATGGTACTTACTTCAGTGTGTGGGATAAGGCTGTCTGAACTGTGTTATAAAACTATTTTTTAGCTACTTATACTAAAAATACATTTATAAAACTATTTCCTATTAAGTTTGTGGGGTTTTTTTCCCTCAGAAAAAGTGATTAGTGAAGAAAGGATGACATTTCTCTTTAAAGGCATTCCAAAACATAACAGGAACCAGCAAAAACAAGTGCTTTTAAAAATGTAGCTAGAAATCAGTACAGGATGTCTAAATATGAGCTGTTAGCCAGTACATTAAGAACACTGTATACAGATACTGTTTTTATCAGTTGCTATCAAAGCCTTTGCCAAAGTAAATGAGCTTACCCTTCATTTTGCAGATGTCCTGGCTACCTAATTTGTAAAACATGGGTGTAAAATGATGTAATCTTTGTTTTGACAGCAACAACTCAAATAAATATAGCTGAAACAGGCATTCTGACGGAAGAGTTCATAATAACAAACTTTACCATGACTGTACAAAGGAGCTATTCTGCACTGTCTGTCAGTCATGGATAGAAAACAGAAGAGTTTTGTTCCTCTGTCTGGTATCTAACCTTCGAAGGCCTCAGTCTATATGATAACTGCAAATAATGCTATTGTGATGATCCTATCTCCAGATGTCCACGGTAGGATGTGAATAGGAGTTGTATTATCCTTTTGGCAGAGAAAGGTTATGCTAGATAGAAGGGTCAGGATGATGTTTGATGACTACATCTGAAATCTCTGGAGGGAAATTTCTTTCTGGCAAGAGAGAAGAGGAAGTTTGTATGTCTGAAGTAGTTTTCCATTTTGTAAAATCTCTTAAATTGTATTCTGTCTCCACTGTTTTTAGTAAATACACACACAGAAGCTGAAAGGAATTATATATATATTTTTAGAGACTTCTCAGGTTTCCTGATGAGAGTTTTGTGTTGCAATTTTCCAGGTATGCTTGCAAGACTTAGAAGTACATTAAACTTTCCTTGTTGTCAGTCTGACATGTGCAGTTTAAGCTTGGAGCAATAAAAGCAGAGAGCAATGAGAATAAATTGACAGCTGTCTCACAGCAAGCTAAAACTAGAGAAATGAAAATACATTATCATGAAAACTGTATTGGAAAATGCATCTCAAATTAACTACTGGGCATAAGTAATGAATCATACCTAATTGCATGTTGCATATTCTAATAGATTTAACAATACTTAAAAAAATAAGGAAGCCACTCTGTTTGAAAAATGAAAATTATGCAATGGTGTCATATAACAGATTAGACCTAATAATTTCAAGTAGGTAGGTAAAAGCTGTAAAATTGTGCTGTAATTACGTTTAGAGCTAGATGCTTTTAGTCAACCTTATCCAGTAAAACAACACTCCAAAGATATTGTAATTTATCCCCTGCTCAGACTGATGTGGTTTTCAGTATATGGCTATCCTTTGTGGACTAAATTAGAAAAATAACCTCTTCTACTTCAACACTGAGTACAAATTCAAGCTGAACATTCCAGGAGACTATGAAATCCCATCTTAGAGGAAGATCTCTCTTATCACTATGTCTTTGGGAAAAAACCCTGGGTTTTCAGAGGTGCATTGAATGAATGGTGTTTGTGTTTAACCAAGGGATGAATTATAAGCAGCCCTCACCACTCTGAGCACATACAGCTGACTCTTGCACTTTGATGGGGAAAGTTCCTGCATAGTCCCTTGTCCTGGTGCATGAACAAATATGGTCCTTAGTAAAAAAAACCCAAACGAACCCTAAGAATTGACCATTTGCAATAGTGGTGAAAATGTACAGGTTTTTTTCAGTGTAATGGAAAAAAATGTCTCAGCTGCTCACTGAGACAGACATTTGAATAGACAGATATTTGAGAAGAATTTCTTCCTGCACTAAAAAAAGGAAAGAGATTTTTTTGTTGTTTGTTTGGCATAATGAATACCACAGACAGTATTGGTGGTTGAAAGGATGAAAATAGTTTTGACTTCATCTAGAGCCTATCATCTATTCATCTGTTTAAGCTGAATTTTAATTTTTTAAATGTAAGGTATGATATCATAAATCATGCAGAAACAATTAAAAAGAAAGCCAACAGGAAACTCACCAAGAAACTTGAAAAAGAGAATGCATGTCATGGTTTGACTGTCATTCAACTTTTTAGGTATTCACCAATAGAGAACACCTTTGTACTGCTCAGTAAAGCAGCTGGACAACAAAAACTTGCCAGGTTTATGGAACAGAATGTGTTGGAGAACTTACAGTGAAAATCTGGCAATTTAATTCAAAATAGATTTATTTCAGAGTTTTTAAAAAATAACAGCTGGTTATTTAGTAACAGCAGTTTGAGATACTTCAAGATTAGGATCAGGTTTTTGAACCTTTATTTTGTGGAAATGGTTTCTTGTTCCTGAAATTTTAGAATTCACATTTTTGACTGCTTTTAAGTATTTTGATTTTATGTATTTAGCTAAGTTATACTTTAGATATTTACCATAGAGCAGGGAACATTTTTAGATAAATGTTGCCAGTCATTTTTACTAATTGAATAATCTCTTGTATATTAGCATTGTGGTTTAATCTTTTTCAAATCAATACTGTATCTTAATACTTCTTAGAGTGAGCTATTATTAGCAGGGAATCAGCTAGATATATGAGATAATCACAGCTACACAAAAGCCACCTATCCATTATAAATAAACAGTATGATAATTAACCCACAAGATTTTTCCTGACCGTAAACTGGGGGTCAATCAGGCCAGTTGTGTTATATTTAAAGTGCAAGTACACTGGCTAGGATCTCAAAACTAAGATCACTGAACTAGCATATTGTTTTTTCTGAGCTGCTGTATTGTACATCTTAACACAGCAGCTAAATTGAACACAGCTTTGTGGTGATGCAATACTGCTGTCTGCTTCTGCTTCAGGCCATACCGTGGTCTGACCGAATATTTGGGATGTCTTTTCAGTATACACTGTTGCAAATACAAATTGCAATCTCTCTCCATATTCATTTTGAATAGCAGATTTTTGAAACTTGAAGTTCAAAATGTTAATGCTTCTCAAAATATTTTTAGTTGACAAGACAAAGCAGTATTCTATTGTACTGGTGTTAATACTGTTTATGAACTTTCTCTCATTCCAGCTCAGTTGTAAAGATTGTTAATAAAGCCAAGTAAATTTGTCATGGGAGGCTCAGTATCATACAACAGTCTGATACGAGATTTTTTCCCCATTTAAATTCTGCATCGTTAAGTTAAGAAGTGATATCATCTATGTCTTGTTACTAACAGTGTTCTCCAACTGCTGCTTTCAACCTATACTGGATACTGAGCCAGTTGGACTTTTGATCTGATCCTATTCAAATGTTCTTAAGGCAACTGTTATACTAAAATCTGATCCAAAGAATAGATGAGCTTCCTACTGCAAAGAAAACAGTGTGGCATATAGCAAAATGCACATTTCCTTACACATTGCACATTTCGCTAGTTATTTGCAGCATTTTTTGGCAGAATGTTAGAAAAAGTAGAAGATATTAAAGATATTTCAATTCCATACCATTTTTGGACATTTTTTATGGGCATGATTCTTGATGATCCAGAGCAGTGAGAACTAGATTGTCTGTCTTGGTTATTAAAATGAGATTTGTGGAAGTTTGGTGCATAAATGCTAGATAATGGCAGTCAGTGGAAATCAGTGCTCTTACAGTTGCATAAACCAGCACATATATGTTACTATGATCTTAATTTCCCCTTAAATTTAGGTTCTTGCATTTAGCTACCTGGTGCAACCACTGCACTCTTGCTTCTCTTCAATATCTGTTAAAATCTAGTGATGAAAAGGGTGGCACTCAAATGCTGCCTTCATCTTTGGAGGTGTCTGATATGTTTTGGGAGAGGTACTTGGTACGCTCTCAGTGCAGATGGGCAGCACTGAGATCTGCAGAAATCCCTAAGTGTGATCACATCTGTGTTTTCATGTAGCACGTTTTAACTACCAGGTTGTTCAATAGTCTGAGAGGGATGATGGGGGAGCCAGTGGGTGCTGAGCTACACTGCAGGCAGGAATGCCAGATTCTTAGTGCAAGGGAGAAGAAGAAAGAGTGGTGGGCTGCATGCCAAAGAGATGGAGAGAGTGGAATAAGCAGCATATTGGTTGGTTTTATGCTTTGAATTAGAAAGTTTTGGTTTAAGAAATAGTCCTGTAAGACAAATTAATCCATATTGCCTATGGGTTTGGATTTGTGAGTTGATAATTTAATTGAGTAATACTCAGGCTGCAATATAAACTTACCCTGTATTAAACAAGAGAGAATCCATTTGAAAAGGGGGCCTTTACTGAGAAGTGAGGTTTACACTACTAAGTAAAAGTTGCGTTCATGTTGCATTTTCTTTTTCTTGTAGCTAGCAGACACTCAATACAGCTTTCACAAAGTTTGTAGGAATGTTAAATCTTTGAGACCTTTTCCCATGTATTGGACTTGGATGGAATTGGTTGCTGGAAGTGATCAAGAGGAGCTGAGCAAAGCAGCTCATTTTTTTCAGGAAACCATGTAAAAAGGAACAATAGTCTTTGGTTCAAGGAGCTTTTTGTTCTCTCTGAATCTACAAAAAATGCTGCCAGGCTTGGTGTCTTAGTAAAGATATGGTGTTTCTTTCATTTAAACTAATTTAAATATACTCATTATTTCTTATTCATAGAAACCTGATCCATATCCTGAAGAATCAGGTCAGATGCCAGGCTTTTAGGAGTAAGAGCTTCTGATGGGAAGCTATTACTGATGTTTCTTTCTACTCTTACCCTAGAAAACTGAATCACATGCCCTGCATTCCTATTTCCTTACTGTCCTCTGCTCTTCATATCTCTATTATTTTGTGGTCTACAGTATTCACTGTTTTCTTTTTCCAATTGATTATTTTATTATTTTGCAATGGATTATTCTCTTTCTTAGCCCCAAATAATCCATTCCTTTTCTTCAATTCTTTCATCATCAATAGCAAAAAAAAAAAAAAAAANAAAAAAAAAAAAAAAAAGTCATCAGTTATTGCCAGGTAGACATTTTCTGAGCTTTTAAAAAGCATCAGGTTTCTTTCTTATTGCTTTAAAAATCTTTAGAAATTTTTACTTAAATTATGTCATTGTCATTTTATGTTTTCTTTGTGTCATCAATTTTCTTAATCTAGGAAAAAAAAATATTGGAATATATCTATAAACATGAAGTGATAAATAGTAAAAATTTGACAGTTGGTAGTTGTACTTTAATAGAATCATCTTCGATAACAACTCCTCTGGTACCTGTTGTATGTGCTCATGGATAGCCACTGAACTAACTCAAAACATCTGCTGCTTTGGCTGAATTTAAATGTCCCAATCTGATAACCTTGTCGAGAAATTTAGCAGTCATCTAGAATGGAAATTCACGTACCAGTCGTGATCCATCCAAGAGAATGAGACTCCACGCACACAGAAATACATGTTAGCAGATCCAAAGATTTTGTGTTGAGCATTATTTTGTATTGCTCTGTTTTATATTGTGGTTAATGGTTCAGAGTTAGGCAATATTGTAATTATACAGGTAAATATGCAGGCACTACCTACAATGTAGGCAGAAAAAAAAATAGGCAGAAAAATGTGTTTATTTAAATTGGATTCACTGATGCATGCATGTGCAGATTTTATAGAGTAATAAAACTCTACATGCAAGACCTGTTCATATTCCAGATTCTTAGAATTTTCTAGGATTCTTCACCTAAAGAACACTTAAAGAAATATTCCTTTTACAGTATCACAGGCATTTACAGTGTATTTTGGGGGAGCAGTTTATATAATGTATGTTGAAATTAATTTTCCAAGAAAAAAAAACACTCTTACGTATAAATTTCTGTGACTTTTCTTGCAATATCTTTTTCCTGATTGTGTCAGTTTTGTGACTGAAGCTTCTTACCACTTTTATCAATAGAAGTGACTGAAATATGTTTTATTTTTGGAAATCATTGAGTGGGCTTACTGTTTTCTCACTGCTTTTTAAAAACTGAGTGTAATGGAGATTCTGTTTACGTATTGAAATCTAGGCTTTTTGATATTTTCCTCTTGTGCCTTTTAACTTTTCTAGTTATTTTTTAGAAAAAAATTTGATGGCCTGATTTAAGATATCTTAAGGTTGCCACAGTTATAATTTTTGATCTCCAAGTGCCTTTTTTTCTACCTCTTCCATCCTAGCTTCTTGTGGTGACTTGAAAATCAAATATACTGGAAAATAAAATAAATCTTTTAATGTGTATTGCAATGTTACCTGTTTCAAATGCTTCAACACTTAGAAATAAATAACTAACTTTAGTCTGTCAAAGTCTATATTTTTTTTTAATTGAAAGGAACACCATGGAGCAAAAAATGTATACAAATTGTGTACTAAGGAGAAAATTCAAATCCAGTTTGAGATTTCATTCTTGAATCTCAATAGCACATATGTGTGACATGATTCTGCAAATCCAGACAAGGTAATCTGTAGAAAAGAAATGCACAGTCCTGCACCTGGGGAAGAATAACCCTGGCACCAGCACAGGCTGGGGGCTGACCTGCTGAAAAGCAGCTCTGCAGAGGACTTGCTGGCTGGTGGACAACCAACCAATGGGCAGAAACTGATGCACAGGGAATTCCATCTGAATATGAGAAAGAGCTTCTCTACTGTGCAGGTGACTGAGCACTGGAACAGATTGCTCAGAGAGGTTGTGGAGTCTCCCTGACTGGAGATGTTCAAGAACTGTCTGGGCAAAATGCTGTGCCATGTGCTCTAGGATGACCCTGCTTGGACAGGCAGGCTGGAGCAGATGACCCACTGTGGTACCTTCCAACCTCAGCCATCATGTGATTCTGTGATTCTATAAAGCATAGCTTATTAAATTCTAAGTTATCTTAATACCATGACAACTGGAACAGACTTGAGACTGGATGTAGAAGTTCCCAGGGCTGCTTCTTGAAGGTGCTCAGATGTTTTTCTGTGAATTTATGTAAGTATTTTAGGTACAAGTACTATCTGTATTTGATATTGTTGGCAAAAATGTAATACACGAAGGAGAAACAATTTAAAGAGCAACTTGAAAGTTGTTTGTTTTAGCAGTTCCATGGCTGACCTAGGCTTATTGCTATGGTCTTGTGGAAAAGTAGCAGGACCTAATTTTTACCAAATGTATGTATATGCAGAAGTATAGGGTAAGTATACATGTTTGTAGATATGTATGTGTTTGTGTGTAGTTGGCTACATTATTGTTCTCTAGAGAGCTCTGATCCCCTTCAATGTCATCTTAATTACTCAATAGATAAGTAATTAAGACTTTTTTCACCTATGTTCAGTCATTGAATTGCTCTTTTTTTACCTTTTTTTGTTTCTGTGTGTATGTTTAGGTGACAAAAAAATATAAGAATTTTCAAAGACAGGATTAAGATTCGTAGTATAACTGCACATCTTTTTTCTATTATCTGCACATCTTTCTACATTATCAAACATGGGCATTCTAAGCTAATTTTGCACAAATTAATAATTCTAAAATGAAAATGAAGTAATTCAAGAATATTTTCCAAGATACTTCTTACCTTATTAATAGCTGTATGACCTACAAATAAAATCTAAAGTAATCTCATGAGTTTCTTGATCAGTGGATCATTCTTAATTAAAAAAAAAAAAAACCCAGACCAAATCTATAATTGCTAAAAAGTTACAAAAGATAGGGAGTGTTCTGAAGAGGCTATATTGAAAGATCTTACAAACTTCCTTGAATATTTTATCTCTAAAATTCACAGATTTGTGAGCAAACAAAATAGTGCAACTGAAGGAAATGACAGATTTTCTTAGAAGAACTTAAGGAAAATAAGAATGAAGTGGAATTTGTTTCACTTTTGGTTGGGGATTTTTTTGGGTTTTTGTCCCTTCAACTATGCAATTAAAAAGAGTTGGCAGCAAATGAAAGAGTTTGAGTCCCAACATAGGGACATGACAAAATGCAAGAACAGAGCAAGGTTGTCAAAGACTCCACGTCCTGATGGATGTTGGTGACTAGTGGTGTCCCTCAGGGGTCTGTGCTGGGGCCAGTGCTATTAAATGTCTCCATCAGTGACACAGACAATGGCATTGAGAACATCCTCAGCAAGTCTGCAGTTGACACCAAGCTGTGTGGTACTGCTGACATGCCTGAAGGATGGGATGCCATCCAGAGGGATCTGGACAAGCTTGAGGAGTGAGCCCATGGGAATATTATAGGGTTCAATTGTACCAAGTGACCTGGGTTCAGATTACATGTGATGGAGATCAACCTAAAATTTGCAGGATATTTCCACACTAGTCTGTGAAGTATTAAAATGCATTAAACTAACAAAAGGTAAGCCTCAGCAGGTAATACTAAAAACTCCAGTGAGACCTTGATGTTCTTAAATACTGTGTTAGACAGACTGGCGTCTAACACAGAAAAAAAAAAAAAAAGGCACAAAAAGTGACTATGAATAAACTTGTCATATATGTAAAGAGGAACAAAAAGTACAAAACTGAGGAACTGAGGTCAGTACTATTTTCATTTATCTCTTCTCTTTTGACATTTTTGTTAGTGAGCTAGGAAATCAATAAAGACTAATTTCATTGGCAAGGATTAAAGAGTATATAGGAAGGAACGCTATACACTCAGGATGTGTATAGTTGCTTTCAAGGGCATTTTGAATAAAATGTATTTGTTATAAACTAAATTGAATGGTTCTTTTTGTCTAATTGGCTCATATATCAAACAGTAATTCTTTGGAAGACCCACTACACAAAACTAAGTTTGCAATATTGAATATACTTAAAGTATTTTGTTTATTTCAGTTATTTTTACACCCTCATAATAAATGCTTGTCTGGTAACCAAAGCCCTTTCATAGAAATAATAAATCATGTAACTCAGAGTATCAATATAATACAGGAAGTGTCCTTTTAACACCCTCTTAATCAATAATGTTCAAAAATTAAATCTATTCCATGTGCATAATCTGTGATGTAGTTTCTCTGAAAGAAAAATACAAGGGTTTGTGCCTTCTATAGGAGATTAACTAGTCAGTATCTGGAACTGTTGGAACTGTTGGTTCTGGAGTTAACAATTGGTTGCACACTGGATACCCAGCAACAGAAAGCAGGCTTTGGCAGGAGTAAAAAGAGGTTCTTCAAAGCTGAGGGGGATCCAGGTGTGCTTTCCCAGAAGCAAAGCTTCTGGGCCTGCTGACCCTGAGCTATGCAAGGCTGATAGGAGGAAATGGGGAGTGGTAGAAGTAGGAACCTCCAAGTGGTGGGGGCTAGAGGCAACAGTTTGCCAACCCAACCTGTCGCCTAGAGAAATTTTCTGCTTGCCTGAGATCTGGATCTGAGACTGTGTTGCCAGAGCTTGTCCAGACCTGTGGCTATTGTTCTTCTGTGTGGGGTACCAGTGATGCTGCTGGTGGCAACCTGGAGAGTATCAAAACTGACTGCAGAGCTCTGGAGGATATAGTCAGCGATGTGGGGGCCCAGCTCTTGTTCTCAATCTTGCAAGAGATTGGCTGCAAGGGAGGGCTGCAAGGATACTGCACATCAGAGTTGGTTATAGAGCTGCTGATGGCGATGGAGATTGGGTTTCTATGACCAAGGGACCCTGCTTGAGGATCAACACCTACTTGGAAGAGATTGGAATCCACCCCCATAAGCAGGCCAATGGTATCTTTGCCAGCAGAATGTCAGACCTCATAATTAGGGCTTTCAAATACCCATGTCAACAAGCACAAGAGTTATCACCAGCCCTGTGAGAGAGTGATGGTCAGGGTTATGGGGCGATGTGAATGAAAGGGAGCACAAAATTAACAAAAAAAGGCTAAAGTGGGGGCATTTCAAGCATTTGTGTGTAAACAAGGAAATGCCTAAGGAAAAGTGGCATTATGGAAAAAAACAACAACCCAGACTCTGAGAAATCAGCATGCTGACATGTCTCTATGATGGTCTGTACACTAGTGTAGAGAATAAATATGAGGAAAATTAGAGATTTATATGCAGTTGCAGGGATATTATCTTGTTGGGATCGTTGAGATGTGGGATGGTTGCATGACTGCAGTAGAAGAATAGCTGGCCCTGCTTAAGCTAGTGGGGGTGGACCAGATGACCTCCAGAAGCCCGTTTCAACCTCAGACATTCTGTGATCCTGTAAATTCAGCTAAAGTTAATACATGTTACATTAAACTCACTATTTGTGATTGTATATTCCTAATAATCTTGGGTAACAAACACTGGCAAGAAAGGGCATTGAAACTTGTGTTTTCCAGTGAAGTAATGCTGTCTTAGCTTTCAGAAGAAATGTCTTCTTACTGTTTCCTTTGGAGGAAATAAGCAGAAGAAAAGCTCCAGTGTCACGCATACCAGAAGTTTGATGCAATGCATTCCAAGGTGTGTACGTTCTTTACTTATCATCTTAGCTAAGTATTGCTGAGATGAGAATTATGCTCTTCACATCCACTTCGAAAAGACTCCTGTAGAAGCAGTAAGTCTGCTTCATACTTCTGGTCAGATTTATTTCAGAAAAAAATTAAGTGTGCAGCTTAGTTCCAATGCATATTTTCCATAAAATCAAGATTATTTAATCATTGCTATAAGTCAGTGTAGCTTGTAGTCATGAATAAAAGCATGAGTACTTAATTCATTATTGACTTCTTTGGTGGTGCCCAGGTGACATAGAAGACAATAAGAGCACCAAGGTGTTTTTAGTGATGATTTACATGTTTCTCATATGGCCTCAGCCTAGCTGTAGGATAAATCTGTAACGGCAAAACATTTGAAGATGAAAGATCAATTCTGTACTTTAAGATGTGCTGTGATTATTGCTGTAATCGTGAAGGGGCGGACAAGGGAAGAATTCTGAAACATCCTTACTGTGCTTAACAAATTCAAAAGGAAATTTTAGGAAAAAGGACTTACTATCACTTACCAGTGCATCACACCCTCCCTGTGTCACGTGACTTGATCACACTTTTGGAGTTGTATAACTTTTCTATTCTTCCTATTCAAAATATTGAATAGAGTATGTATGCTGCCAGGTAGTTGTATTATGTGCTTCTAAAGAACGCTGCAAAAGATAATGTAGAGAAATCTGTATTCCCATCATAGTATCAACACCCTGCTGAGCAAGTTCCTCCTTTTATTCTGGAATAGCTGCATTACATTAAGTGTTTCTGAGGGAATTTTCTAATGTAATTTCAACAGAAATCTAACAAACAAATGTCTTGGATAATATTTTTTCTGCTTTAGAAAGAGTTTTAAATACCTAATAATTGTCCTTTAGAGTAGGTATTATATTTTTGTACCTGATTAACAGTATTACACAATGTAAACTACTCTTGTTTAGTTTTGTTTAGTTTGTTAAACTATTGAATTAAGCTTATAATTGCCTCAATGGCTCACACTAAATCACTACTTTACTCTCGGAGATGTTTATATAAAGATGTGAAATGATGATTCCTTTAGAGAGGCTACATACTGAAGACACTCATATACCCATATACTACGTATAATACTAAAGACACCCATATACCAAACACCTCACTGTGACTTTATTGGAGCTACACACACATTAAAATTAAGCATGTGTTCACAGTGAGCTTAAGACCGAAACAGAAGAGTGTCGGGAAAATGAGATACAATAAAAATATGTAGTTATAGGCATATCTACAGTACTGTGTAGATAGACAAACAAATCATTAAATTTACTGCAAGGAAACAATTTGAGTGGTGATGTTGTTTTAGTCTTTGTTGTCTCCAAATCTTTTTTCTCTTTGGTTTGTGTTGTCATCTTTTTGATCCTTCCTAGTCTGTGTTATGTATTCACTTACACATAACACTGAGACCTTCAGTGATTACATGGTCAGTCAAATAGCTCTAAACATTGGGATTCTCTTGGTAGACTGTCACTTTACAATAACTGAAACAACAGGTAGTTTCAACAAACATTTTATATGTTACACATTTATTGTGCTACGTGATTTAATTATAATGATGCCTTTACACCTTGATTTTCTGTCATCAGAATGTCCTTTTTTTAATACATGGAAGAGACTGAGCTAAGAGTTAAACTGGCATTTAATTATACACTGAATTATTATAATGACAAGACTTAAACCCTGTTGTATGGAGTCCAAACAAATTTGGTTAATGCACATCATAATTCTAAACCTGAAACTTGGACTGAGCAGAGCTTGTAGCTCTTATCACTTAATCTCTGTAAAGCTTCATAGGTTGCTTATAATAGTGTGTTTAGCATGGTGTCAAGCTTCATTAGTTGATGTCTGCCTGTTGAGACATGCATCTTTGTTACCAATAGTTCTTTGGCTAGGAAAAAAAACCCAGATCCCTTTTTGCAAGTTTTAGAATTTATCAGTCTGAATGGCATTGCAACAGAAAAGTAGATGGCACAATTTTTATGAGCGACCGTGGGTTGATATTGGACAATTTTGGGGGGAGAAATTCCATCAGCATACTGCAATGTTCTCATGAGACTTATGATGTTGAATCTGCCATTTTTGATGCCCTAAAATCTGCTGCCGCCAGAATTTCTTTTCTTAATGTCAAGGTCTGCTTTGGCAGTGAAACAGGGGTCATGTTGTGGAGCTGAAGAAAAAACAGTGTCAGTGCCAAAAGACATGAAACAATTGGTGCATAAGGTCAACTGATGTTCTTGCCAAATGCTTCATGGCATTAGACCCTTCTAAATCTTTCTTTAAAAATCTTCCATCAAAAGATTGCAATACATTAATCTTGTCCTTTGGTACTCCACTAGAAAGGATGAATAGTCCAGTATTAAATTTGAAAGTAATTTTCTGATGAAAAAGAATATCAAGTTTTTTTAGAATGGCATTTGCATCTTTGAATAAACCAATATTCTTTTATGTTTTCTAAGCCAAGCTGATAGCTCATGAGTTTGTTTTAATTTGCCTACAAAAAATTGAGAACTATTTTTTTTGTTGTTAGAAATGTCTAGTTATAGAGAATGACTAAAATCTCATCCTTCAAACTATAGAATACATCCTTTCATACAGTTTTATCTAACATTTGGTAAAAATGGCAAATAGTAATTCCTATTTACATCCGCAAGATACATTATTTTTTGTAATTGTTGATATATGGCTACTTTCCTTGCAAAGTTCTCTCTAAATTGATTTCTTTGTATTTCTGTTTCATTTTCATGCAATTCTTCTAAGACAATACTTGGCTAAATTCTTCAACCCTTGTGTGCCTAGTATGGGTCTTAATCAAATCTGTAACACCATATTATTTAATTTATTTTTAGGTAAATATTTCTTATCAGTTTCAATGGTAAATTTAGTAGGACTGAAGGTGGAAAATTGGTGATATGTAATTTTATACTTTTTAATATACACTAGAAATTGTTAGAGAATTGTCTTCATATCAACATCCTCTAGAACTTTTTTAAGGTCAGATCTGTACAGAAGGTCATCTCAGGGCACTAGTTTAACTCTCTGAATTAAAACACTGTTAAAAAAAAACACAAGAGTTGAGTATAAAGGGGAAAACAGTATTGGCAATATTTTCAGTTGCTTTGATTGCCATTTTATACTGGCAAAATTTACTCAATGGCTTTGCTTTCCTTAGTTACGGGTACAAAACTGAGCCAGAATCAAGCACTCATCTGGAAGCTGGCAATGGATTTGGTTGGCTGGCCCGTTTCCTTTGATGGGAAGGGTGTTTTTCCTTAGCATAAGATATATTTGACCTTGAGTTGTCTGGAACGTTGTTAATGCTGAGGAAATGGCTGACAAACAGCAATTATGGAGAAACATGTGGTTGTTGCTATTCTTATGCTCTCAATCAGGTATTGTTACACAGTTGAGGTCAGACCATGAGAGGTAACATTGTGGATGAAACTGTGAAAAAGAAATAGTGTTATTTTCAAACTCTTTATTCATATAGATATTTTCTATATGATTTGACCTTTCTATCCCAGTGACCTCTACAGATATGATGATGAAAAATATTAACAAAAAGATAACAACTAATAGCTGGCATAAGAAGTTATTCACAAACACTAATCTAAACACAGACAAATAATTGCATGAGTTGTTGTTGGCATCACAGGAATTATAAAGTCAGATCTGGTTTTCAGACTTATTAGTGCACATACTCCCTTCTGGAAGCATGTAACAGATACAGGATTTTCTCAAGGTTAAATGGGATTATAGTGTATGCACACATACAAATTGCAGTCAGAGACTGACTCACAAAATAATGAAATATTTTCAGAAGGTAGTAAACTATTCTGATTATCCTTTCTACCTTTAAGATATGCTTACGTTTTAAGTCTTTATACACTGTGTTTATTGGCTAACTGCATTTAAGCTGCTATTATGTCTTTGAACTTGAAGGTTTCTGCACTTTGTTGTATTACCTGTAGAAAAAAATTAATGTCACATAGAGGATCTATAGTTTTACTTCTGTGTGTCAGCAGTCAGAATTATCTTCTTTTTTTTTTTTTTTTTCTGATTCCTTACACATTTGAAATGAGATACTAAAAAGCCCAAAAACATATTAATGAAATGGAAACTACTGTAAGAAAATTAAATAGATATGAATAAGTAACATTCTGTGCCCTGTACTGAAAACAAATTCATTTAAATTTATTGCTAACTGTCAAAATAAGTGACTTCAAAACTCCAAAATCCTATAGTGAGGTGGATTTAAAAAAAAAAAAAAATCTTTTATTATCTAGTATTATAAAGCAATGGTTTAACACAAATGGAAAATAATGAAATGGTTAGATTGCCATAACCAGAGGGTCTCTGAAGGCTGTGTCTGCCTAGTGATTTGTCTTGGCACAATAAAAAATATTCTGTGTGAACTGCCCAATGTTATCCATTTGTCTTTTTCTGGTTCAGGTTTCCATGTAGTTTGATGTACAAAAATACAATTCCTTTTTGAAACAATGAAATCAGAAGTCCTAATCCAAATGTATTGCAGTGTAACACTTTTACATTAGACCCCCCCATTCTATGGTGATTTCAGAGAAAGTATCTGGTAAACATAACCAAAAAATTAGGTTATGCCAAGTGATTGTGAAAGTCACTAAATGATGGTGGAACCAAGAGCTTAAACTGATTCAGTGTGATGCTGCAAAGAGTTAATTTTCAAATTAATATGTTAAACAAAGCAGTTTCTGCTGTATTCTGTACTTGGTCCCAGCTCTGCCTCAGAAAGGACTGAATGCTTCCTCCATTCAGAGTAACACCATATTGTGCTATCCAGAAGTTTTTCACAAGCCTCCACCAAAAGAGTGCTATGCCTTCAAGGCATAACTAGAGCTCACTGGAAAGCTGTTCCTTTAAAAAATGCTCATTGAAAGATGCAGTTTCATTGAAATGGAAATGTACACAGTTTCATGGATTAAAAAGCCAGAAGGGAGTACTGTGATCATCTAGCCTGGCATACTGTACAACAGAGACCTCGTGGCTGTCTTAGTTTCTTCCCATTTGAACTAGGTCATGTCTCTCTAAAGATAAAAACCCTCTCTACCTTTCTTTTTAAAAAGCATACTTCAAGGATGGGAGTGTCTGTCACAATTTTCAATGAGGTACTCATCATTGGTAATTAAGATGTTAACTCTAAGTTTGTCTGTCTTCAGTTTGTAGCCCCTGGGTCTTGTTACGCTTCCGTCTGTGAGATTGAAATGAATTTTGTCTTCCTGTGTATATATTTATAGACTGTAATATAGCTATCCATTATACTAAGAAGGTGAAATTTCTTGATTCTCTCACTTTAGGTCATGTTTTTGAGTACTTTGATGGCTATATTGTGAATACTTGGCTACTTACTGATGTTATTTTTGATTTGTAGATGCAGAAATTGGATGTGTTACTTGAATACCTAAGTAGCTGATGCTAAGTAGTGTCTCTATTCCTGTTTGAGATTCCACTGTTTATACATCCATGTTCGTGTTCCTTTTTGACTGAGATTAAGAAAAGTTTGGAGCTATCCAGATGGTCTAAACCTGCAGGGAGTTCTTTGCTTGACAGCTTGTATTGTAAGCTTTTAGGTGTTTGTAGTTTACAGCTCTGTTGTCACCTCTAGTGACACTAAATCATACGTTGTTGCATTCTTCCTTGATGCTAAGTCTTTTTTAGGCTACTAATTCTGGGAGAAGCTTTTTGGAAAAAAATCAGAGACCTACTGCATTTTTGTTTACTTAAATGCACTCTAGGTCTCTGCTTTTGGTTTACTTAAAGCAAATCACAGTTTGGAATGGACTTACCCAAACAACAGCCTTCAGAAAAAGTAAAAAAATTAAAAAGGGGAAGGACTGGACTGACGATGTAAAGGATAGTTGTGTTGCCCTATCCATTTTGTGTGAGAGTCCATAGGCTAGAATGTTCAGCTCAGGTGTGGGATATCTTAGTGCACTTTCTTCCTTTGTGTCAGGAAGACAAATTTACTTTTCCTCCTCCCCATGTGCATACTTTTACTACCTAGACAGAAAGTGATTTTTTCTGTCTGCCAGAATGAATGTGTAAGTATTTCATGTAAAACTGAGTAAAGGCATGAGTTCAGCAGTGTACTTCAGAGTATCTTCTTTTATTTCTTAACTAGAACAAAGAATCACTTTTACCTCTCACTGGCACCTCTTGACCACCAAGACAGTGATGATGCAAGTTTTTTCTAGTTTTGCTAATAACCATTTAAAAAACCAGAACTCCTTATTTCTTGAAAAAAATAGTCTTACATTTGTGCTCTTTCTTTTGATGAGTAGTGAATGTTTAAGCATTTTTCAAAAGGTAGACCTAAAAGAATTTCTATAATATTATTAAATTACTTTTAAACTTATTTTGCGGTACAAATATCCCTTCTCTGGGATCTTCGTTGTAGCTTATGCCAATATTACAGACAGACATTGAAGTGAAGTTAAAAAATGGATGTCATTAAGGATAAAGTTATTATGTATCATGTGGTAAAATGTTTCTAAAATATTTTCTTTCTAAAAGACAGAATCATGTGATAATTACAAATAGTTCGGTCTTTGCAAAGGAACAGTATTTCCCAAGGAAGAGTGTGACAGGTATGGGTATAGCATCAGTAGTATTACAGGCCCATTTTCATTTATTTGAAGCTTGCCTAAGTTTAAAAATTTGATGCAAAAATTTTCATGCTGATGTCTGCCTCAGCTAGTTTGTTATGGTCATTAGAGCAAAAATGGCCCAGTGATTTAATAAAAGGAAACTAAAAAGAATGGGGGAAAAAAGGAAAAATAATGTCTGTTTTTAATTTAAATGCTTTGTGGCTCTTGTGCTTTGACATGAGACTAGCTGCTACATCAGGGGTATGACTTGGTTTACTAGGTGCAGAAGTCTACCCAAAGTTTCCACACCTTCCTTCCCCATTCTCTTCCTTCAAGATTTATTATGTTTTGAAAAACTGGGGTTTGTGTGCTCAGTGTATGTATAGTCAGCAGGGACTTCCTGGAAATTAATTTCTAATTCTCTGTCATAACCACTAAGCATTCTCTATACTTTCATAGTATGTAATTGTAAGAGATGGCAGCTGAATATATTTCTCCCCTTTGCATCTCCTACAACTAACAAGGGCTTATGCATCCATCCCAGACATGTAGTTGTCTCATCAGCTCATACCTGGGCCATTCCTACTGAACTAGTCCTGACTCAGAATAAATTTCCTTCCTAGAGCAGTTCTGAGTCAGAATAGCAATGAGGCATCAGCTCTGTAATTTGCAATGCAATTCTTTTCAACTGGGCAAGCCTTGGCCCGGCTGCTGGTGCTTGGATCGGCTTGAGGTTGAAAACAACACATCTGCTGAGTCTTAAAAGATTGAGAAAGAAACTGAATGGAAACTGGAGGATAAAGTAGAAAGTAATTGTGAAAAAGAATGTAGCTTTAAGCTGAGAGGCTGAAACTGAGAGATGAGAAGTGTAAGAGTTTTATTTGCCTGTGTATCCACTGTCTCCGTCAAATCTCCTTTCTGCTTTGCATGTACAGTTCCACATTTCCTATGTAGTCACTCTAGTTCTTACTCCAAATATTTCTCCCAGTTTTCAGTCTCATTCATAGCCATGTCCAGTCTCACTATTTGCTAACATCTTAGCAAATTTTCCTCCCTATTCTCCATGTGGCAGAGGCTTTCTGATATAGTACAGGTATTAAAATACAATGTTTATCTTATTTCTCCTTGTGGCTTCTTTTTTTCCAGTTTTTGCCCAGCTGCTGTTAGGCTTCTCCTCATTCTTTGCCTCTTTGTCAGAATGCTCTTTCCAGACTCCTTTTCATGTCCATCCACTTTTTCCATGACCAGCCACTCTTGAATTTTTTGCTCCCTGACAGTTAAGTGAATTCCTCCCTGTGCTTACTCCCTGACTGCAATCTATGCAATTGAGATTAAATATGTAGCTCTTAAATACAGGTCTCAGTTACAACTGTATTTCAGCTTTGTTGGCCTGTTGTCTGACATGTAACCTTCTGCCTTCTGTGTTGCTCATTTTTGCTCTGAAGTCTGAATTACTGCATTTTCGTGCTGCTCAATGTCTGAGTCTTCATAATCTTAATTATTTTATTTCTATAATCTCCTAGAGAAATGAGGGAGGAAATAAAGTGGTTTTATCCATATAAAATAATCCAGGATATACAAACTGAAAAAAATAAACCTCATAACCTAATTTTTCAGAGTACTTAACATTATATGCTGTATATTAACTTCTGTATGTTGGAAGCAGAATTCCTCTGGATTACATTTACAACTATGTTATCAGCATTTTTGTAAAAGATGTTTAAGGAATAAGTTGGAATGTGATATGTGTGGGCACAATTAATGGTTCCTCAGAAAGGGTCCATTTAAGTGTCTTATCAATGCTGCATTAAAGCATGCAGCAGGGGAACACAATCCAAGTTTTCCAGGGAAGCTATCACTTTTTTTGATCATGATACCTTCTTTTCAATTGTGCAGTTGTTTATTACACAATTTCCAGGTGCTGCAGCAAATGAAATAAAAATTCTACTGACAATCATGGTTTTCTATCAGAGCAGATTCATCCTGAGCATCAATTGAACCTCGAGTTTCCTGGGATAGAATAGTGGATGTTCATGAAGTACCATAGTGTTGTTAGTCAAAGGTTCAGGGAGGCAGAATTACTTCTTGATTGGTGGCTATAAGTCTATTTTGAATGTATGATGTGTAATCCCAATAGTGTTGTATTAATTTATCAAGGTAACTGTGATAGCTGAAGTTGAAATGTTCATCTCTGATAAATATCTACTTCTCTGTTCTTAACATAAACTTTGGAAAAGGATTAAATGCTAAGAGGACTTAAAAAAATAAGTACAGTGTTACACAGTTCAAATAGATGTAGTTTGGATGTGATTGTTTTAAAAAATCAGCTGCTATAGTTTGCTGGTAAGCAGGGCTTAGACAATAAACATTATCTGAGGTTCTTTGACTGACTAGGGCACCAGCAGTATGCTTTGACATAAAAGGTGTGCTTACTGGCTACCCAACTCTTATAAATGGAAATGTGTTTAAATGACATTTGAGACTCTGTAAACCTGAGCTACTTCTTTCAACATATAAGGTAGGATTTAATAATCAAAATAGAAGTGTCTAGTGCTATTTGAAATGCCCTAGCACATTTAAGCTAGCCTCCAGTTGTCACTCCAGAAGGACTCATTCCCTCTAGTCTCATGTCTGCTATCCCCAGGTCTCAGATACCCTAGGTGTCTGAAATATCTATGTTTGAGCCACTGAGTCAAAGTTCTCTATTTCAAATGTACATTTTTGATCTAAGTTGTATAGATCTTGGTCTGGGAATCAGAGCTTAGAGATCTCCTGAATTAGGGAGATATTTTTCTTAGAGATTTTTAATTTTCATAGCTCTTGGTAGAATTTTGTTTCCCCATGAATAATTTGATAGTTTGAGTGAAATTTAGCATCCCTGGTTCTATGGATGTGTTTGAAGGATTATCTTCTGTTTGTTTTGAATCTGCTGTTAGCTATTTTCCTTTTTTTTTTTCTCTACTGCTTCTATGGGGAGGGACAGTAAAAATGCTTTTCTTTCATGTACTTAATGCCAGTTTTAATGTAAGGTCTTTGGTATGTCCCTATTTCTTTTCTAGGCTAAAGAATTCTGGTCATTCTTTGTACAGAAATTGTGTCAACTTTGATCTATTCTTTTTCCTTTTCTGTACCTTATCCAATTATATTTCATTATTTTTGTGGTAAGAAGAACCACAAAAATAATGTACACCCTATTTAGATTAAGCTGTGTTTTTTTATGTAATCTGTGGCAATAATATTAGTCATAATAATTTCTCTCTTTGCTTTTTTTTTTTTTTTAACTACTATTAAGCATTTTCCTGTTATTTCCAGAGAGTGATCTAACTCCAAAGGTCTTGCTGTTTAAGAGTATATACTTCAGAGTCTATCACTGTGTATGTAAAGCCAGAATTTTTTTTCATATGGTCTGTGAATTTGTATTTGTCTGTACTGAATTTTTGTCTGCTTCTTAATTGCCATAGTCAGACAATATAGTGATATTTGAAACAATCATTACTTTACCATCAAAAGTGAGTAAACCCTATAAACTTCCAGCTTTCACATAATTTATGAATATGTTGAGCAGCACAAGTTGCAATATAGGTTCCAGGAAGATGCTACAATTTTTATAGTGAAAATTGACAAAGTATTTCTACACAGCTCTCCAGTGGACCCAGAGATGGCCAAAGCTCAGCAATCCAGACAAATGTCGTGGTTTGACACTGGCCAAAAGCCAGGCACCCATGAAAGCTGCTGTCTCACACTCCCCTGCTATAGCTGGGCAGAGGAAAGAAAATTTAATGAAGGGCTCATGAGTTGAGATAAGGACCAGTAGAAAACATTCTCAGGGCAAAACAGGCTCAGCTTAGAGATATTAAGTAAATTTATTACTAAAAAAATCAGAGGAGGATAATGAGACGTAAAATAAGCCCTTGAAAACACCTTTTCCCCCCCAACTCTTCCCTCCTTCCCACTGATGGTGCAGAGAAACAGGGAGTGGGGGTTTTGGTCAGTTTATCACCTGTGGTTTCTCATGCTGCTCAGGGAGAAGAGTCCTTCCCCTGCTGCATCATGGAGTCCCTCCCACAGGAGATAGTTCTCCGTGGACTTCTCCAGTGTGGCTCCAATCTCACAAGCAACAGCCCTCCCAAAACTGCTGCAACGTAAGTGCATGCCATGAACAGCAGTACCCCTCAAACTCCTGCAGTGTGGGTCACTCTTCCATGGAGTGCAGGTCTTTCAAGGACAGGTTGCTCCAGCCTGGGAGTAGGGCCTGCCTCTCTCTCCATGGGTCTCTCACTGGATCACAGCCTCATCCAGGCATCCACCCGCTCTGGCATGGGCACCTCCCCCACAGGCTGCAGGTGGATCTCTGCATCCCCCATGGATTCCCGTGGGCTCAAGGTGGATCTCTGCATCCCCCATGGATCCCCGTGGGCTCAAGGTGGATCTCTGCATCCCCCATGGATCCCCGTGGGCTCAAGGTGGATCTCTGCATCCCCCATGGATCCCCGTGGGCTCAAGGTGGATCTCTGCATCCCCCATGGATCCCCGTGGGCTCAAGGTGGATCTCTGCATCCCCCATGGATCCCCGTGGGCTCAAGGTGGATCTCTGCATCCCCCATGGATCCCCGTGGGCTCAAGGTGGATCTCTGCATCCCCCATGGATCCCCGTGGGCTCAAGGTGGATCTCTGCATCCCCCATGGATCCCCGTGGGCTCAAGGTGGATCTCTGCATCCCCCATGGATCCCCGTGGGCTCAAGGTGGATCTCTGCATCCCCCATGGATCCCCATGGGCTCAAGGTGGATCTCTGCATCCCCCATGGATCCCCATGGGCTCAAGGTGGATCTCTGCATCCCCCATGGCTGCAGGGGCTCAGCTGCTTCACCATGGTTATCCCACGGCTGGCAGAGGAATCTCGGCTCCGGTGCCTGGAGCACCTCCTGCCCCTCCTTCTCCACAGGCTTTGGTGCCTGCCTGCTGTTCTCTTCTCAGAAATTCTCATTCCTACTTGGGCTGGACTTAGAACTGTGGCCCAAACTTCGTTTTGATTTCTTCTTAAATGTGTTATCACAGAGGAATGACCACCATCTCCCACCCAGCCTCGGCCAGCAGCATGTCCATCTTCAGAGCCATCAGGGGTTGGCTCTGCCAGACATGGTGGAAGCTTCCAGCAGCTTCACACAGAAGCCACCTCTGTGTGGGGCCGCCCCCCACCAAGAACCAGGCAGTGCAAAACCAGAACAACTTGTGTTTGGCAACTCCCCAAATACACTAACATATTTAAGAAAGGGGTGAAAATACCAAACAGAATGAGGAGGAGGAAGAAAAAACAATGAAACAACAGAGGCAACATCAAGGAGGAGGAGGAAGAGAAGTTCCAGGTGCTAGAGCATATATATCTATATATATATATATATCTATATATCTATATAGATATATAGATATATAAAGATTTTGCCTAACTAAATCTGTATCACTACAGATGATCAAACACAACAGTATTCCAAACATGGCTGCTGATGATCCATCAACAGTTTTTCCCTTGTTGTCGTGTAGTAGATTCCTCTTCAATTTAAATATTTTCGGTAATGCAGCAAATGATACTGTATGCATTAGATAAGTGTCTAGATCTCCTTTTTGTGTTGTTGCTCTTTTCCCTCCCACCCACTTTAACATGTAAGAGTCTGTGAAAATTAAAAATATTTTAGAGTGTACATTTTTATTATTAATCTAACAGAGGTATAATTTCTAAATTTCTCAGTAACTTTGAAATATGTATGCACCAATCAGAAACCACAGAGGTAGCAGGGTAAAAAAAAATCACTCAGAAAGACTCTCCTCATTACATTATAATGTCTTTTAAGTATGTCACATGTTAGATCTAAATGGCTTGACAGGTAGCCATTTTAAGGACTTTTATGAATATAATCAATGTAATTCTCAATAGTTATATTTCTAATAACCAATTTGCTGACTTAGTGTTCTTGTCAGGATAATTTATATATATATATATATA
>VZRH01000783.1:664560-678682 GCA_013397555.1 Urocynchramus pylzowi | reverse complement strand
ATATATATGTATACACACACCATATGTTCTGTGAAATTTTTCTTTGCCCAGGTGAGCATTTAATCTTCCTTTCTCCCTAAAGGAATTATCCACATCCCTGAAATCAGAGGATCCTCCACTTATTTTTCCTGTCTGTCAGACCTTCCAGCCATAAGACCTCAAGTCATAATGATCATCTTTTCAGCAGAGGGCAGCATATGGCATTCTCAGAGTCCATCAATTCCACTGTTTAATTGGCTGCAGAAATCACTGTTGAGCTAAAGCTGATTCTGAAGCCCTTCCAACTCTGTTTGACTCTTAGGCAAGATTCAGATTTTGGTATCCTTTGTGATTGTATGGAATATTTCTCAAGGGAATGATCTTCAGTAATGAACCCATTGAAGAAAATGAAAGTTGTTTTTCCTTTTTCTTTATTGTTACAAGAAAGGAATTTTCATCTGGTTGAAATTTTCTTAGTAATGATAGTAAAGATTACATTGTTCCAATAAATTGAATAGATGCTAAATATTTGCATATCAGATAATTTTCATAATTGGTAATCTTATACCCTTGTCTTCATAATAATGGTAAATCCATTATGGAGAGAAAGGCTTGGCAAACCATTTGTTATTGGGAATCAGACTGCCTAACACTCTAAGCTACTAATTAAGTTATACAATAATTTCAAAAAAGGAGACATTTTATTTCTTTGACAAAAATTTTCCCCATCCATTCTGTGTAGAAAGAAGAATAAGTTTTCATCATGTTTTGTTATTCACATTTTGATTTTTTAATTATATCACATTTTATTATTTTTCTTTCTTTTTTTTAACTAACAACAAATGCTTTCTGATTTACATATGTTCAAAAATTCTCAAAATGGCAGTTCATTCTTTTTGCATGCTGCAAAGGCCTCTTGATAGATTAAGAAGTTTAAGACAGTTTTTACAATATCACACAGTCTCTGTTTTCTGTGAGCTACAAAATCATAGAGTATTTTGGATTGTAAAGGACCTTTGAAGGTCATCTTGTCCAACCCATCTGTGATGAGCAGGTACATCTTCAACTGGATTAGGTTGCTCAAAGCCACAACCAACCTGGCCATCAGTGTTTCTGTGGATGGGGCATGTACACAAAACTGTGGAATGACTTCTTGATGGTTGAATAAAATAAGAGAAATAAATATTTTAAGAATTGCTCCACATTTTTCATTCAGTGACTCTGGGAGAATATATTGTCGTATGAGTCATCCTGAATTTCTGTTTTGCTGTTGCTTTAAGTATCTGTTGTTATTCACAGAAAGGTAGAAAATTTGTAGGTGGACTATCTTTTGATAAAATTTCATGCCAGCATGTGTCTTGGCAGTGACAATGAGTGCCCAAAACTCAAATGTAGAAATTTTTTGTTGCTCCATCTACCATAATACCATAAGCATTAACATGAAAGAGGTATTTCTGAATCACTTTAAGGGGGGAAACAACCAAACCTAGAATTTGCAGCTTTTAACTAGTTAATAGATGGTGCTGGGTTGATTGAGTCTTACTATAAAGGAGACCAAAAACCTGTTGACTTTGCAGAAAGGAAAACATCTTCTACACACTGGTTGACATTTAAGCATGGTTGACATTAAAGACAGTACCTTGAAAGAAGCTTGGATTAGCTCACACTGGTTGGAGGGCCAGGTAGGGGTTTGTTGGTCTAGCAGAAAAAGGGTTTTATTCAAAGTGCTTAAGTTGTTTGTCTTTGGCTGGGTATTAAGACTGCTGGGCTTAATGAAAATATATTTTTTGGATATGATGTTTAACTGTCTTGGGAAGTTTCATTCTAGGCCCTCAGAAACTTTTGAAGCATTTGACTCAGTCACTTAAGCATTTTCCCACTGTTAATATAATGTGCTTGTACAGTTCCACTATGCCTCCTGTTTATTCTGTTTTATTTTTCATATTTATTTTAAAACCTTCAAATGTATTTTCTATATATTAAATGTGTAACAATAATTTGTCTGGCCCCACCTTTTTAAATTTTGTTTCTTCTCATTTCTTGAAGTAGCATAGTGGAATATCTGTTCTTTCTCCTCTTTGATATCCTCAGATATTTGTATCCTTTCCATAGGAATTTTTCCAACCTTATTACTGACTAGCAAAGAAGCACAGAGAAGTGAGTATGACAGCCTATGTAATTTAGAACACTTAATTTATCTATTATATCATCCATTGAGTGATAGCATAATTTGGGCAATTTTAAGTGTGGCATAACCACCCAGTGAGTAGCATGTCTGACATACGGTTTAGCAGCTGAAATTTACTCTCTAAAAAACCCTAAAAGATCCCTCAAAGAACTTCAGCTTGGAATGCTTCCTGAGTACAAACACTGCTTGTGGTGCTTCAGTAAAGAAATCTTGGAGCCTTCAACTACTGTTTCAAAATGTTTGAAATCGTTATGGCTCTGCGTACACTGGGAAAATGTACTTCTAAACAAAGAGTTTTGAGCCATTCCTCATTTTTCCTGACCCTGAGGTTAATATATATTCTGAAAGTCCTTTAAAACAAGCTGAGGAGGTTATTGAATTTATGCTAGGGAAAATATTTTCTCAAGACTTTTTCTGAGTTTTCTCTCTATTTTGTCAGAGCAAGTTCTCAATTCTCAATATTTGGTATAAGCTTTCCATTTTCTATACTGGTTATATCACCATCATAGTTAAATAGTTTTCTGCTATCATTTAAGACTTGCTTAAGGCTATTTCACACTATTTTAACTGTTGAAAATTACTTAAGCGGGGGCTTTGCATCACTTTTGTTTCTGGGAGTGCCCACTCTTGGCAATTAAATAGAACCTTGAAGTAGGATAGCTATACAAACCTTACAGGATTTTGAATTCCAGCTTGCATAGCTATGTCACATTTGCTTTAATCCAGAACAGCCACTTCATCTTCAACCTCTCAGCCCTGCTGCTCAAGGGAAACATACAAAATACCTTCAAAAGATAATTCTGGAACTAAAATTCATAACTCTGCTGAGCACTAAAAACCATGGACTCAACAGAGACATTGGTTTTATGGCACATTATATTTTTTGCCACCCTAGGATAACCTTTCCATGCTGCACAGACAATAAATTACTTGTGACTCTTTTCCTCTCCATCTCTCTGTCCCATAGGAGCAAACAAATGTATTGTCTTTCCTTTGTAATATTTCTCTGCCTCATATTTATGAGCTATATTATCTTTTAGTAAATTCAATTGGTTTGATTAAATTAAAAACCAAAGCACTTGTTCTTAACTTTTATTTCATTTGAAAGATTGGCATTTCTACTTTAGGCTGCAGGAAAGTTTTGAATATCTGAAAACTCATCATTTTACCCTCAAATATTAAATTTAGTCTACTAGAAGATAGCAACACTTATTATAAACTGTACATATTTGTACTGTTAGAACACTTGGCTAGAGTAGTACCACTTAATGCACATTAACATGATGATTACATATGACTAATTTCTTCCATTTGTTTCCAGGACTTTTATTGTAGTTCATTATTGTAGTTTTAACAATTTCACCTGTCCAAACTCCTAGGTAGCTATGTTTTTGTATTTTTAATATTTTCCCTTTATTATTCTTGTGTTATTGTGCATGTGGTTTATAAAGCATTTTGAGACTAAATTGGCTGACGAGTATGTGTTTGTCCTGCTTCTTATTTTCCAACAAAAATGGAAGCAACTCAATGAACAAATTGCACTTGCTCACCAATGCCCCTGTTTCCAAGATTAAACACTCTCTACAGAATTTGCTAATTTCTTGGTGCTCAGTGACATCCTCTGAAAGGGTGGTAAACTTCAAGCTGTATCATCAGTAACTCAACTCTATTCAGTTTCTAATGCAGTCAATAGTGTTTGATAAAGCTGGAAAATGCTGAAATGCTGACAGTTTTTAAGATAATCCTTTAAATACTGGTTGCCAGTATCAATAAATTTTAAAACAAAAACAAATAGCTCAAAAAATGCAATAAAATGATGTGTGCATTATTACATACTCTTCACATCAGAGATTCCTCAGTGAAAAAAAAACCCCAAATAAATAGCATATGCTGTCTCTGCAGGTCTCAGACATCACAGGAGATTCTTCTGAATACACCCTTATGGTTTAGTGCTTATTCTTAGATGGGAGAAACAATGCCATAAATTCGAATCTTGTGCCTGTCTCTGGTTTTATAAAACTTCAGTAAAACAAATGAAAGAAAACAAAGAAGGGACAGGATTTGGGCTCATGGCATTATGACATACCATCTGAGTAGACAACACAAATAGCCTGCAGCATAGATCAACTTTATCTGTGGTCTTGTCATGTTTCATAAACTGGAGCAAAACTGGGCTTGGTCAGCATAAGATACAAAGCCTGTAAGAAAACTGTTCATAATTCACAAAGTGGTGCATGTGGTTCAGCTGTTTTACAGTGTTTTTTCAAGATCTATGGAATGTCTTATTACAACTAAAAGGGATATATTTTTTTTTTTTTCTCAGTGGAGGATGATAGGAGATTAAACCTAAATCTTTTAATTAACACCCTCCCCTTACTGTTTTTTTTCTCTTTTTTTTTTTTTTTCTCAGTGGAGGATGATAGGAGATTAAACCTAAATCTTTTAATTAACCCCCTCCCCTTACTGTTTTTTTTCTCTTTTTTTTTTTTTTTCTCAGTGGAGGATGATAGGAGATTAAACCTAAATCTTTTAATTAACCCCCTCCCCTTACTGTTTTTTTTCTCTTTTTTTTTTTTTTTCTTTTTAGATTTTGTTGGTTTTTTCAGCATTTTTGCAAATGCATCTGGTGTTATTCACTGGTTTTTACTATTAAATATGATTGAACTATATTTAGCTTCAATCACCTTAAGAAATTTAGATTTTCATCTGGTATTTTTCTTTATGTGACTAAACACCTGTACGGCCTTTTTTTAGTGTGTATGGGCCTAACTGGCAAAATTACAATTCAGAGACACAGGTGTGTGTTTTGTAATAACATCAGGAAGCTACTAATTTGTTGTAAGGTTTATTATGTCATATTTAAAACTTAAACATAAATCTCTGTTATAAAAAATCCAGAACACTCTCAAGACTAGTAATTTTTGAACATGATGCTCATCTGCTACTGACCCTGTAGAAGAGATTCAGTGTTATTTCAAAATGGTCTTTGTTGTGACAAGCACTTATGATAGAAACTACTGATAGAAAGCACTTAATAATAGAAACTTCCTAGCAGAAACTACTGCCATAGCATTGGTCCTAGCTGGTCTACTGAGTAAAGACCTGTTAAAAATCCAGTCTCAGTCCTCTCTCTACCCTTTTGTTTAATACAGAAAATGTGTATAATTTTCATTATATGATAGTATCTCATATTCCTAACCTAGACCCAAAATAACAGTGGAGTTGGATTTTTAAATTATTTTTATTTTTTATAATTAGATTCTGTTAATGGAACACAAATTGTGTGTTTAAATTATATTTTCTGTTTAATTTATATTTTTTATTTGCTCTTAAATATATCATGCTATTAAAAATAAACCCATTATGTTCTTGCATAGGTGCAGTTAGAAAATTCTAATGTTTTCATTCATTTTGTGAAATTTCAGTTGCATAATACTACAGTATTTGTCACACCAAAAGAAAGAATTTAAATCTGTCCTTGCCTTCCCTCCAGTAGAATTTAATAAAATTATGAATTTTCTTTCTTGGTAGGCTAGTGAAATTATATTGTATTCCAGTATATATAAGTAAAGCTTAATCTTTGCTGGTGAAATCAAAGCATTTTCTTAAAAATCCATTGCTGTAGGAACAGAGGATTAAGGCAGGTTGAAGCACTGACCTGTACAGGATCTCTCACCCTGTACAACATAAATAATGGATGTCACTATTTACTAGCCCTCAAGAGCCCACTTTAGAATATATCATATTTACTGTGAAACTTGAATAAAGGCAGATGCTGAAGAAACTGTGTTGCATACAATCAGCCATGGGTGAGTTTATTATTATAAATCCTGAATGAATCCTGACTACTTCCAGGACTTCTACTGTCTTTCTTCCTAGCCTTTAAAAATACCTCTTAACCTCATTTTAGAATTTAGACAAGTAGTTTCAATTTGGCATTTTGTAATGCTGTATTTAACTTTTTTTTTTTAATTTAATTTTTTTTTATTTTAATGTGATGTATTCTATGTATGATTAATTAATACTGGGAGCTCTCTTAACAGGGTGATTTGAGTGCAAATGCCATTCTTTGGCACTTGCTAATTTCCTCATGGAATGGGGTTGGCATTTGTTTCTTCCAAAGAAGGCAATGTTGCTTTTTGAAGAAACAAACTCACACTCTTCCAAGAACAAAGCTTTAACTATCCCTGTGGCCCAGCAAGTGGAATTGAGACACGTTGTTCTATTGTGTTTTCCAGTTTCAGTGAAATGGTGAGATTGGGAACTAAGGATTTGGTTCCAGGCTGTAGAGAACAGCTAGTCTGAAGGTTATGGAGTCTCCTGGTTGGTTCTTTACAGCCTGGTTGAGTTTTACTTACCATTTGTTCTTTCTCCTCCTTTCTTCTTTTTCCAGGTCTCTTTACCTCAATAATCTTGATTGCACATTTCCTGCATTTGTTCAGCTCTTCCCTTCTCTGATCTGTCCCTTCCCAAGTCATCTAATGTGGACTTTTCCAGACTCACTATCATTCCTGACACTTCTTTTTTCCTTCTGTTTAATCAACTGTGCTTCGAATCACTTTAACCAGATGACTTTTTCTCAGCTGAGGTCCCACTCAGTCCACCTATGCAAATAATTTTTTTATTTCAGTCTCTCAGTTCACGGCATAGTAGTTCTTCTGTACCCTCTTTTGTTTTCATACAATAGTCCCACTGCTCTGGTGCTTAGTTCTCAGTCCTAGCCATCCTAGTCAGTCAATCCAAGGCCTCTAACATAAATCAGGAGTTTTACTTATGCCCTTTCTTTTTTTCTTACTTATTTTTCTTACTTTTTTCTTTTTTTTTTACTTATGCCCTTGGTCTTTTTTCATTCTACAGATCCTTCTCTCCAACTTACCCTCTGTTAGTACTGCCTTTGGATAGTATAGGCAAGACAATCTCTTTGTTCTCCTAAAATATGGATTGGAATATAGCAAAAAAGTGCATTTTTGGAGAAATATAGGCAAAGTCTTAGGCTGGTGATTACTTTGTGCAGGTGAAACTGTTCCTGATTTCAGTCTTCAACTGTTACATGACTCTCCTGCCCTTGTTGTGATTACAGTTTTCAAAACCTTATTGTCTTGTGGCCAAGTTTAGGTAAATTTTCATATCATGTTGACATAGTTCTGAGATTAGTTCAGTTGGTTAGTGTATGGTGCTAATAGTGCCAAGGTTGTGGGTTCAATCCCCATATTTTAGGAGTCATTTATTTAGGAGTTGGACTTGATCTTTGTAGGTCCTGTCCTACACAGAATATGCAATGATTCTGTGATTATGATTGAGACCCAAACATTTCTGCAAAGGAAGTAGGCATAATTCTTTTAAAGGTAAAATAATGTAGTCTCCCCCCTGCCCATCTTTCTTTTTGGGAGCAAATAATTGGTGTAGACGAAACTACACTTGTTATAGTTTGCTTCAGTCGCATTTGAAGTTGTCAGATTATTACTTGTACCTGTGAAATATTCTTTGAATTGCTGACTTTGCCTTTGTGGTTTGAGTGGGATTACCAACTCTACTTTCTAGGATGGATTTATACTTTTTTGGAAAGTAAGAATCTACGGAGTTAGTATTCTTGTGGAAATTTTCACCTTGAAAAAATGAGTAAGTTCTGCTGATCTCTAATTTAGTACAAGCAAAATAGTTTGATTTGAAAAACGTCAAAGAGAATGTTGAGGAATATAGTAGCAGAGGATAGAAATATCTCAAAAACACTTTTACCAATACCTCAGTGGTGTCAGTCCTTTCCTGAAAAATATGAGGTTCTACCATTACATCTCTCTGCAGGAGAATGAGCCTGTATTTTCCTTTTTCTAAAAAAAAACCTCTGGTGATCTAGGTTGTTCTAGGTAGACTGATTTTGATCTTTTGTTCTGGAAATGTTTTATACTGCATGAATTATACAGGGTGGATATACATCATTAATTTGTTGGGGTTTTTTTCTTAATTCTCTCTGCAGTCCCAATTCCTCTATATCCTCCTCAGTCTTTGATTTACTCTAAATACAGACCAACTACATTGCCCTAACCTGGATGTGGAGATCAAAATGGCTTTAGGCTGCATTAGAATTGGTAGGAAAAGACTTTGGTTGAAATTCAGTCTGAATCATGTTTAGAAAAGGTTGAGCAGTAATGTCTTTTTTTGTTTTGTTTTGTTCTGATTCAATCACCATTTAAGTAAATAGCCCATACAAAGTAGGCTGGCATTATCAGAAGAAACACCAAGCCGAAAACCCTTTAGCCTCATGCATTGTCCTGGATAACACTTGATGAAATTTTCATCTTCTTAAAGGTGGGAGCTGAAACTTAATCTTTCACGATCTTTACGGCTTCCTTTCCACTGATTACTGGAGTTCATTTCATAGAACTGTAACCTGACTGCTTAGCTAGACAACAAAAATAAATTGCAGTTCCCACCATCTCAATCCTTAGCCCCAAAAAACTCTGTGTGGAAAATTGCTAGTGCCCTTACTGCATAATTAAGATTTGAGGAGGGACTTTAGAAATTTAGATTGCTTATGTCTGCCTATAAAATTGCCTTGTAAGGCTCTGTCTGTGCTTTTGATAGCAATCAGCATCCAGAAATACTCTAATGTAATTAGTAGGGATTCCATATGATAGGCTTTACTTGACCTTTTCAGAAGTATCTAGCTGGTAGGATCTCATTCAAGATCTGTTTTTTTAGATCTAACTGTGCAGATACCTTAAGTATATTTTTTCAGCATGGCAGTGTTTATTAAAGATCATAGGTTTATATTATTGTGGACTGGATATGAGATTAACTGTTTTTATCTGTTGCACCTTAATTTGCACCTAATGTTAAAAAGAGCTACTATATAGTGTGGAGTGGATTTCAGTCACTGGCTGCTTTATCCTAATTCTTGCACTTTCAAGAAGGATGCAACTGAAAGATGTGGCTGAGGAAAGACAGAAGTATATATATATTCAAATTTATATCTAACTGCTGTTTCAAAAGACTGTTTGAATTATAAGTGCTGCAAACACTACTAGGATATAAATGAACATGGCCACCCATAATGTACAAAACTATATTGTCCCATACCTTTCAAACTTAATTTTTAAATTCTGATGTACAGCTCTTAACAGGTACCTAAACAAAGGGGAATGTAGGTAGAAAAGTAATTAGATCTCTACCACTGTTTACACCTACTATCACATCTACTTAAAAGATACCCTTCTTGTTGTTTCATCACAGATGCAACACCAGTATATTACTCAGGATGATTTTGTTATTTGCTACTGCCATATTTTTAAAACCAGGATCTAGTGCCTAAGAGTTAGCATGTACAGAATAAACTTTCAATGAGATGTTAATATTACCTAATTAAGATACCGGTAGTATTTCTCATATGCATAATCTTGACTTTGTCATCTTTTCTGTAATTCATTTTTTCTAGGCAATTTATGATCATAAGACTCCATGTTAAACTGATATTTCAAAAAATATAATACAAAAGGACTTAGACCAGATATTCAGATATTTAGATTAGTCATTGTTATTAAAGTTGCTATACATTCTAGTGGTCATCTTTCATTTTGATATCAAACACTGAAATTTTTCAGAGAATGCCATTTGACCTTCAGATCTAGTGAACAGCTGGAGATTGGCAAACCCCTGGATAAAACTAGTTAAACTTGTATAATAAAACAGGAGTGGAAAAAGAAAATAGTCGTGTAAGTAAAGCTGCAAAGTAGTTTATGTTTTAATTTTTGAATTTGTATGAATAAAATCATATCGCCCAATATCACTTTGCTTTTAGATATTGTCAAACACATAAGCCTCTTAGATTCCCAAAATAATGTTTTGTTTTGCTTTTATCTTTTTAGTTTAATATTGAAACTAAATTTTAAAAAATCTAGGACTTCATTTTTTTTATCCAAAGAAGAGGAAAATAAAATACAGCCACCTCTGGGTAAATCCTCACTGTGAACAACAACAACAACAACAAAAGAAGATGCTTACACTTTTATCCCTTGTGGATTTCTTTTTAATATTTCAGAGCAATGAACATATGGCTGTTACTATCAGCACTGGTGTATTTGCGGCGATGCCTATCAACATCCACCAGAGAGCAGGGCAGCTCCAAAACCCACATCTTTTATGCTGTGGAAATTGATGGAGACAGCAACACAGCCAGCTTCTTGGCCAAACAACATGGAATGCAGTTCATTTCAAAGGTCAGCGCATATTTAAACTTGCTTCATTACTCCCACCTTTATGCTTGAGATTTTCATTTTTTTAAAATCAGTTTACCTAGAGGTTCCTTTAGAGACAGAAAAATGAAAGTGCTGAATCCTATTTTCATTTGGGGATATCAAGCTTTTTATCAAATTATAGAGGTGGCGTTTCAGAATATTTCATATCTGATCAGAAGGAAAATCCAAAAATAATTTTCTCTTTATTCAGGAGTCTTTCAGCCACTGGGACTGTTTTATTTATTACTTAATATTGTGCTCCAGTCAATCATTTTGAATTCAGACAGGAAAATGGAATTTTTATTTTTAAAAGGAAAAAATCCACAGGAAAAATGCTATTGGAATAAAGGAGATTTTATTATTTTAAAAAATAAAAATATGTCTTCTCCTGTGAACCATTTTATTTTCTGTTAATCATAGTGCATTAATATGAAGATATATATTAAACAAAGGATCTTACATAAAATCATATTTTTGTTAATTAAAGGCATTTTTTCCAGAGCATTTCTACAGCATTTATCACTGAGCTTGAGAAATTATGGCCTTGTAACACAATAAAGGAAAAATGTTTTTCTTCCTTTGGAATAACATCTCAATGCACATATTTTCTGTATATGTACTGTGTATGTGTGTATAAACATGAAGTGTGTACTTATATTACATCTAGCTTTATTTTAACTTTCTGTTGAAAGAAGGTTATTCCTGAGCTGTGTGTTAACACCCTGGGACACAGCCCAAATAGAAGAAGCACATCAATATCTTTTATTTACAGTTACTGGTCTGCAAAACTGGACATGTATACCAGTGACACAGTGTTAAATTTTCCTGTTGCTTCTATTCTTGAAGCATATTGCATCAGTTGAAGTAGATCACAAATAAATTATTAAAACTTTTAATATGTTAATCTGTTGCAGCCTCCATTCATTGACCTGAAAGTTCTTTGCCAATTTTAATGAATTAATCCTTGAAGTGCTCCTTTTGCTTTTATCTCTACTTCTCAGATGTGAAAAGCAGAGGTAGAGTAAGTAAAACAATTTGTTCAAGATCCACACAGGAAGTCTGAGGCCCGGTGAGAAATGGAAAAAAACATTTCTAAATTTTCATTTCTGTGCTGTAGCTGTAAGAAATTATCCTGAGAGAGAAAATGTAATGAGCTTATGAAGAGGAGGCAGTGCATTGCATGTGCTTCAACAGCCACTATGGTCTACCCTAGGCGTGGAAATCACTGAAGAGCCTCCAGGAAAACTGCACCCAGTTTTCTGTTAGAATGACAATGACACAACCTTCCAAGTGTGTTCCCCTTAGTGTAAAAATATTAAAATTACCACAGGCTGCTGTATTGAGGATGCTAATAAAAAAGCCCAACAAGCAACACTGAGGTATTAGACAGTATTTCTTTAAAGGGTGTCTTCAATGATAGAGTTGCAAAAAAGGTTTTCTTCAGGGTTTGAGTAGCACAGAGGTACTTTGTCCAAGGGGAACAGTTTCAGTTGCTATATAATCAGGGCACTATTTATAGCTACGTTGATGGGAAGATATTTGGTAGTACAACAGAGGAAGTCACACTGTATTCTTTGTTCTGTAATATTTATCTAGGAAAACCTTTTTTATTACAGTGATTATGAATAAGAAAAAGCAAAATATGGAGAGAGAAATGTGGGAGACGTAGGAAGGGTTTTCTTCCTGTGTATTTCCATTTTACAACCTGTTCTATAAGCAGATACCTTTCTAAGCATTCTTATTTCATATGTGGAAAAAAAAATCTTCTGTATTTTAAATATTTAAAGCTTATGGTCTTTAAGCCATGAGGAGCACTGGTAAAGTATTAAAGATTCAAATATGATTAAGCTTAATATTTTTTCAAACTTTTTGTTGGCTTCTAATAAGCTTACGGCATGTGCTATGTGATAAGACAAGATGATACTAAAATATTATTTGAAAAATAAATCTGTAAAACATGATAAAATTTGTTGTGACTAAAATTCCTAGGTAGTCAGGAGTATTAGTATTGTAGTTAGGAGTTTGGCTCCTATTTTAGGTTCCCATATGACAAAGCATTTCAAACACATACTTGAGTTCAATCCTTTTTCAGAAAAAAAAAAAAATCCTAATTCTGTACCTAAGTTAAATGGGATCTAGACATATCCTTAAGTGCCTTACTGGATAAGTCTGGACTACTGAATAGGGCTCTTGGTGAAAAAACAGTTTTGTATGAGAAAAGTGACATCAAAGACTGAAAATGCTATCTTTTAAATATGCTACTGTCACCACAGGAAACAGACTCTTGTAGAAATGGTAATTATGTGTAACTGTGACATCCTTGCTTCAGCATGTTAGCTGCAATTTAGAGTTGCTGTTTAAAGGCCTAACTTCTCTTTGGCATCAGAGTTCACTTTTACTATGATACAGTGGATAAAGGCTGTGAGTTAAGTGTGTTGCATTGGATTTTTTTTCTGTCATTAAACGGTGTTAGTTATTAATATGCAGATGCTTGGCAACAATGTAGGAAAATTGCAAGTGTGAAAAAGGCTACCAATTAGGTATCACACTGGAATGCACTCTTGAATGACATTTAGTGTCTGACATCCAAAATGGTAAACTTTTGACACTGGTTGCAATAGTATTTCATTTCACATTCTGTACCAGCTCTAACTTACCAATGAAAGCAGTGTAGTGAAGAGGTATTTTAAAACTTACTGTTATGATTTCTCTTAAACTCAGAACGGCTGACTTAAAGTTTCTGTAAACCAAAACATTCACTAGAAACTATGAAGATCCCCCCAGCATGTAGGAGAATGACATCAGTTCTAACATAATCAAAATATTTTGCAAAGGAATGCTTACTTTGGTTGTAAGTTTTGCATTTCTAGGTGATAGCAATACCCTTAGAGAGAAGACAGCAGATATTAAATATAGTTGTAAGAGAAGACAGCAGATATTAAATATAGTTATATATTAGAGGTAGACATTAGAATCAAATGTATGTTAGTGTTCTTTCTGTTGGAATTTTAGTAAGCCAAATTTCTTTGTTTTTATTGCTATTGTAATGTAGACCGTAAACAAGTCAAAAAGTCTTTGCTTAAAGCCCACTGTTTAGTTGCTGAACCAGTTTTGAAGACTTTGGTAAATACATGTGTGTGTGTGTTGCATTGGATAATAAAAAAAAAAAATATATATATACACACACATTAGTGTAATGGATAGAAGAGTGTGTGTTTGGACACACACCACCTGTATATACTTGTCTAAGTGTATAAATGCAGGTATGTTACAAATTTAATTTTCAAGAAAGTTTCCAAGATATATTGGATACTTATTTTTCATCAGCAAAACTCTGGAAAGTATGATATAAAAGATACAAGGAGTTTGAGTGTTATATCTAAGAATTTGTTCTTGAAACACTGGCAAAATCTGCAGTGAAGTTCAAGGTCTTGATATTCCTAAACTTGTACAGAAACTTCAAGCAAGTCTTGGATTTAAAAAAATGAAGATTTGAAATGAATTATTCTGATCATGAGTCAAAAATTGATTGTATGTCTGTATATATATATGTATTCAGAAGGTAAAGTCAAGCTGGGCAGCAAACCCCACTTTTAATAAAAATGGGTTTAATACAGATACTTTCTAGAAATGAAAGCAAGAATGCTGAATGACATTTTGGCTGTGAGCAAGGTTAGTTTCATATTTCTCTCCCTACTTTTTCTTTCTTATCTTCTTTTTTTTT
>VZRH01000783.1:595493-664415 GCA_013397555.1 Urocynchramus pylzowi | reverse complement strand
TTTTTTTTTTTTTTTTTTTTAATTTCCTTTTCCAGTCCAGAGAAGTTTTTTGTGGTTTCATTGTCATTTCTGTTTCCCAAAGTCTGTATTTTCCTTATTAAGCCTCCCTGGATATTTTGAAAGCTGTAAACAGAGCAGATATAATTTTTCTCAGTGTATTACTTTTATTTTATGATATATCCCTTTAATATTATTGTGCCTTTAAAAGTCAAAATGCACAAAATCTAGGGAAACTATGGAAATGCTTCTTGCTGAGTTGGATATGGGTTTAATAGATCCCATTCAAGAATGACTATTAATTTACATGACCTGTCTCTATGGGCAAGTTTTTTGAATTGGTTATTTCATTTTCAAGTTTTACAGCACACATTTATTGGATTGTATTTTCTCAGAGTAGTTATGGGATGGGCATTTGTCCTCACTACCCCCCTGCTCTACTGCTTTTATTTATATAGAAAGAATATCTTACATTTAAATTACTGCTTTAAAAATTATTTTCTCCATGTGTGGTTGATATACAAAGCTTTTTAAATGGGAAAAAAAAATTGTTATGGGTTTTGATTATCAGTATAGTTAATTCTTTTACCTTTGACTGATGTGCAAGAAAATCTAGGATTTTTTTAGAAGGAGGAGGATTCTGGAATTGTGATACTTCTGTTACTCTTCTCTCTGCCATCCTGTGAAGGTACTGAAGTATCCAGAAAGTCTTCTTGTTCCATTTTTGGCAAAGTGAGGAACAATCCCTCACTTTGAGACTTCACACTGAAGTCTAAAATAGTAGTGACTGGGGAAAAGCACAACCTGGGTGGTGCTGTTTGTTAACACAGCTGATGAATATGTGATGATTTGAAAAGACCATCAAGGTTTTTAAGACATATTACTGAATGAGCTTTCATTGTTTTTCACTCATTTACATATGTGATCATAGAATCATAGAATATCCCAAGTTTGAAGTGACACACAAGGATCATGAAAGTCCAACTTCTGGCCCTGCACAGGACAGTCTCAAGAGTCACACCATGTGCCTGAGAGCATTGTCCAAACACTTGGTGCTGTGACCACTTCCCTGGGGAGCATTGCAGTGCCCAAGTGCCCTCTGGGTGAAAAAGCTTTCAATAATACCTAGCCTAAATGTTACAGCTGATGTTTTCTTTAGCATGGCAATTACTAATTCATCCTATTTTTGTTAGAGAAATGATACTTTCCTCAAATATTCTGCTTCTGGAATCATGTTTGCTTTCAAAGAAAGTCACATTAGTCTATCTATAACATAAAATTAATACCCTGTTCAGCCAGTTATTGCATCATTATTATTTGGTACAAGTGTAAAGTGGCAGCATCTGTTCTTGTAAGCTCAGCTGAAAATTTTCTAGAATATTTTGACCATTGTGAGCTGTAGATTCAAAAGGAATGTACATCTTTCCCATGGTTTTGTCTGTGCTGTGCATCACTATTCAGTTGTGTATGTGGTAACAGTTAATGTATTCACCCTTCTACCAGGTGAATGCTCCTATGCTTGAGAAGGGCTTACAAAAAGGCAGAGAATTATGAGCACTCATTAGTTATTACCAATTTATGCTAATATACAAGGAAAGTAATCATTTAATCGTTCTGATTGAAATGATGGGCATGATTCACAGGAGATGTAAATTGGTATAGCCCTATTTAAATCAATGATACTGTACTGATATGTGCCAGTTGAGAATCAGGTCCCTCATCTTTATTTGAGTAATTTGATGGTAGGCTGACCAGACCATTAGAGAATACAGTTAATAGAACAATCCTATATTGAAACTGGAATGTAATATTAAATTAATTTTAAAAATATTTTTTTCCTCTCTATTGTCCTGTTTAGTAGACAGGTCTTAGGTCAAGTTTAAGCTTTGAAGTTGCTGGCGTAAAGGTACATTTAGCAAACAACCACAATGTGGAAATATATAAAAAATATATTTTCACATTACTGCCAAAACAACCCACTTTTTGATGACTTTTGAAAAAAAGTAAAAGTACTTTTTTTACCTCTGTTTTTTATCTGTCCTTAATCTTACATGGTCTGGTGTTAAAATAGTAACTACAGTGCAAAAGCAAGATGAATTAAAAAGCTAAAATTACTGTGATTCAGCCAGGTCTTGCTAATGAAGGAACATTATATATATTAATTTCAGATTCTGGATACCAGTCATTGTAAGGAAATATTATAAACATGGTTGCTAGGGGTGTTTTTTTTGTTTTGTTTTTTGTTTGTTTGTTTGTTTTGTTTTTTAAAATGAAAATATCTTAAATAAAATTAGGAAATTTCCAACTCTCCCTGGAACTACAAAAAATATTTCTTCTCAGTTCATATACCTCTGGGACTGTAGCACTGGAAAATGGTTGCAAAACTCTATTAAATTTTCCAGATGCTTAGTACTGGGTTTCTGTCTTACATTTTACCCCTCACTATTTTTTCCCCTGAAAGGAGAAAAAAAAGGCAAGATAAATTTGGTTTTGGTTTAGTTTAAAACTTATTAGTAAGCTTATATATGAATGTTTATTTTTTTTGGTTATTGCCAGAGGTGATTAGCAAACTGATGTCAATACATTGTGTGTGCATATATTACATGAGTTCCATGTATGTATGGACTACATGGAGGGCCACATTATTTATTTCTATCATTTTACTCTGGAAGTTTCATGGTTTCTTAAGAACAGTTTGATTTTAAGAATTTTGATGTCAGGCATTTGAAGTTATACAGTTTTCTGCATCTTTTAAGTTGTTTCCAGAGACAAAATTGAACTACTGAGATCCAGCTTTGTTTTGGGGCTGCACTGATAGGCTGCTTTACTTTGTAAGTTGATGTAATGACAAATTTAAGCTGTGGAACACAGATTTTAAGAGAGAAGTGAGACTAGAAGGAGAAGAAAGGATTGCTTCATTTGAATGGTCATTGTAATGATTTTGTACTTCACTTAATTGTTTTACCATTACAATACCTTTTATTTGTGTAGCACACTTCATTCAGTATGGTAAAGGAAATTTGCACAGTGTTTTCTTCAAAATGAAATATTCCAGT
The DNA here is from genome assembly GCA_013397555.1 of Urocynchramus pylzowi. Lineage (NCBI taxonomy): Eukaryota > Metazoa > Chordata > Aves > Passeriformes > Fringillidae > Urocynchramus > Urocynchramus pylzowi. Next base: position 661,362 of record VZRH01000783.1, on the reverse strand, counting down.
GAAACAGAAATTAATTTTTGAATGAGTAAATATCTTTGGAAATTATAAAATAAAAATGAAACATTCCAGAAAAAAAAAAAAGAAAATACCAAATTTAAGATTTTTTTAAAATTGGGGTTTTTTTAGTTTCTACAAAATTTGCAGAATTAGTGCATGATTGAGCTTGGAAGGAATCCCTGGAGGTCATCTGGTCCAGCCCCAAAGCTCAAGCAGGGCCACATAGACTCAGTTGCCCAGGAAGATATTGAATATCTCCAAGAATGGAGATTCCAGTGCCAGTGCTTGGTCACTCTCACAGTGAAAAGAGTGTTTCTTGATGATTCAGGCAGTTCAGGATGTCTGTCCTGCTTCTTGTCCTGTCATGGGGCACCACTGAAAAGAGCCTGATCCCCTCTTTTCCATTTCCTCACTTCACATTTTCCCTTTGAGCCTTCTCTCCTCCAGGCTAATCAGTCCAAGCTCTTTCAGCCTTTCCGTGTAGGAGAAATACCCAGTCCCATCATCATCTTAGTGGCCCTTCACTGCAGGCTGATCAGTAGCTCCACATCTCTCTTGTCCTAAGGAGCCCAGAACTGCCTCACCAGTCTCCTCACCCAGAGTTCTCATGCCTTCTTCCTAATTCTCTTGTTCTGTCCAGCAAACCAAAGTTTCTTGGGTTTTTCCAGCTCTGGTTCTCACAGCCATTCTGTATATTGATAAGATCAATTAATTTCAAGGGCACACTATTGCTTTAATAGCAAATGATGGAGAATGAAGTTCATAAGTCCCATTTGCTGCTGTTTTTGGGGAGACAATGCTAGTGAAAATACAAATCAAAGCAATTTTAAAGAGGAAGTTTGGACAGTGGTGAGGAGAGATTGCAGTGGTATTGGGAGAATAATAGCTCAGAAAAGTTAATGCTTCTTTGGAAATGTTGATTGAAATAATATTATAAATGTGATGTAATATTTTGTTTAATACTAAACTGCATTAAGCTAAGTGGAATTTACAATGATAAGATGGATATTTTTCTTCCTCCTTTGACTTATGTACTCAGAGAGTTTTCAATATGTGGATTGCTCTTCCTTCCAAACTAAAATGTTTCCTAATGTAGGACCTGTCAGAGTCTGTATAGACAAAAAGGAAGCAACAGGCAAATGAGGATTTTGTAGGTAGAAGTCCAGTAATAGGTAAGGATGAAAATATTTCAGCATCAGCAGACATGAAAGTTTTCCAGATAAAAAATCGAATAATAAATGTCGTCTTCTTCACCTTAAATCATCATCATCATCACCATTATTCTCAATAAGGCTTTTTCAAGAACTTTGCTATGCAAGGTAACAGCTGGGATTATCCAGCATTTCAGTGCCAGGGAAGAGGAGACTACGACATGAACACAAAATATCAGTGTACTTGCAGGTATTACTACTTTTTCTCAAGGACTGTAGTAACCACTGCTTTGCAGTAGATGACACAGTGCCAGTTTGAACCGAGAGTTTGTCCCCAGGAATATTTAGGGCATGTTTGTAGGTATGTAGGAAGAAAAAGAAACAAAAGAACCAAGAAACCTAAAAGGTTTTTCCTTGGCATTAGTTTTCATATGCTGAAATCTTCCTGGAGAGCCTCAACTGTTTTCAGCATCACCTGAGAAAGCTTTTTTGCAGTCAGGATCAAAACTATGTCTTTTTTGGCATATATTATCATCTTCAAAGATTTGCATCATTCCTGATCTGTGTTTCCAATCAGTGTGCGTGTCTGAGTGTGCATACTGCAGCATGCACGTGCATGCACATACAAGCAAACGAGCACCTGTGTGCAGCTTTACTTGCACTTCTTCTAGGACTAGCACGGCTTTGTGTGCCCTCTCTACATGTGATTAAATATTAATTAGGCTTCTAATATAAGAAAGTGAGTTCACAGGCCTGAGTGCCACATAAATAATGCATGAGGTACCCGAAGGCTCAGCCCGAGAAGCTGATTGGCCACCTTGGATTTGTATAATTATGAAGTTTCATTATTAACAGTGGAAGCAGTGGAGAGATTTGCCTAGCTTGAGGGACTTTGAAAGCATAAGCTGTCTCATTAGGGAAAAAAAGGGAGTAAGGCATAATATGCAAACTTGTTAGTAAAAAAAAAAAAAAGGAATAAAAATTAAGCATAGCTGTTTAACAGGAGTATTTTCTATGTATATATAAACATTTCTAAGTTTATAAAAAGACTGAAATTCAAATAGGTGAGATCTATACTACAGCTTTGTAGTAGTATAGTTTTGTTTGTAAGAGCTCTTTGTTAAAAGCTTTTGTTCTTGATATAAAACAATCTTTAATATTTTACAGAAAAATCCACAGGTAGCTTAATGGGTTCTGCAAAGTGAGAGGTACGGAGGTGAAAGAGAATGAACACAGTCCAGGGTTCTTGCTAGAATGTGTGTTGTGCATGCAATTAAATCTCAAGGTCAAACAATTTACAGACAATTACTTTTCTAACATCTCCAGAAATGCCTGCTTACACGTCTTTAATTTTAAATGATACTGATATTCCAATTCTCCCCAAAGGTTAATGCTGACTAAATCCAGCTGTGACCTGACACGATGCGACAGCACAGTGCCTAATTATCCTCTGGATAGTCATTTACTTTAAACCATTAAAGAAATAGGCTGAGAGGAAGATTTAGGACCCAGAAAAAATGTTAGCCTGACTTCTTTCTTCTTGAGGATGGGATGGGCTGAAAAATAAAAATAAAATCTTGCTAAATGTTAGCCATTTGCTTTGATGGCAGAAAATTGTTCATCCCACTCTGTTTTTTTTACAGGTTAAATTGCTAACTAGTTCATTTTATCCATTGCCTACGGCTGGCGCTAAATGTCAGTGACAAATTTTGTACTTGTCTTGAAGAATGAATTAAGTTATGCACAAAAGCTATAGTGCTTTTTTTAAGATGAGTGAATTGCAGAGAGGAAAAAAAAGTTGCTCATTTGAAAAAGGATTATTTCGATTAAAGGCCTTTTCTATTGTAGTGGAAGACAGGTAGTGGTTTAAGATAATTCTGACAGTTACCTCCCACAGAGGCTGCAGTCCTTTACTAGAAATTTCTTTAAGAGCACTTGCATCAGATTATGCACTATGATTGTTATTGTAAGACCATTTGTGACAGTAAAGGGTGGGAACAATTACAGAAAATGGCAACTATTATTCATTAACTAAGGTAAAACTGGTCTTTCTTCAGTGAGGTCAGCATTCCGTCGCCATCAGAAAACCTTTCTATGGTTTGTAGCAGTGGCAATTAAAAACCCCCTAAGTACTGTCTGCCAAATATTGGTGAGAAGTAACAGCTCATTCAGAAATTTCTATTGAGAAGACCTGGCACAGTCTTCACAATCCATCTGGTTTTCAGTTGTCTGGCTCTGGTAGCACCCCATCATCTCTGAGGGAATTATGTACCTATGAATGATTGTTACCATCAGTGTTCAAAACTCTGTACTGGTTTACTGTCTGCAAGCTTGGCCTAAGGGAGCTCTACATGTTTGTATTTTATTTGATTTGATTTTATTTTCATGTGCACTCTATCTGTTTATTGAAAATCTAAAAGGAGCTTAAAGTTGAGACTAGACTTTACAGCTATGTCTGTTACAGGGGGGTTTCATTACAAAGTCTAGATCTCTCACACTACTGAGGTGGCATAACTGATGTTCTGTTGTATTTATAGTGCTTAATTTGGGCTATGGACAGTTACTACTAGCGGAAAAAATTATTTTTACTTATTTTTTTTTGTATTATGGAAGTGCCTGGTATTTCCAACTGTAAGCAGAATACCATTGTGCTGTGCACTGTAAAAACCCACAGATTTGAAATAAATGTTTTTAGTGGCACCCACAGGTTTTGGCAGATACCTTTCTTCTCTCACTGTGTGCATAAATATTTTCACTGTACCAGCTGTAGAAAGTGGTATGGTAAATGCTAATCTCAGTACAGTCATAGCAGTCACAAATGGAAGTTTGATCTGTAATTTCAAGTTGAAAGCTAAAATGAAAAATCTAGTGATTATGCACTACTGCCCTAAGCTACTTCTCTCTTTCTTTCTCCTCTACACTCATTCTCAGGCAAAGGGATAAGGTTTCCTCCCCAGGAGAAAGAAAAATACAGATTATCAGTTTTCTGGTGATAACAGTGCAACTCCTGATGACAGTCTGGCTCTAAAAAGCAATACATGTTGGGATACATCTCACCTAACTTTGGATGTAAAAAGCATAGATGTCTCAGACTGAGCTAGTTATTTTTGCCCCTGTTCTACTGAGGAGAGAAACAGGTATGACCAGATGCATTCCATGTAATTTCAGGGTTGTATTTAGGATGAGATGAATTGTCCTCTGAAGCTGCTTGGTTCTTTCTGTTAACTTTAAAGAGAAACCCAACTTAGTTGCAGTTTGAGATTCCCACATTTGGGCATCACACTAATTATGATTTTCCTATTCCTTAACTTTGCATCTCTGGCTTGCCTGACTGTTCTTGAAGAATTTATTTCCACTCCATATGGATGAAATAGCATCCCTCAAAATTTTTATGAAGTATATTTTAAGTTATTTCTCTGATGTATTTTTTCCATTTGTAAATGCCCACACTTTTGACTTTCCCTTTGATAAGCTACTTGGAGCACCTTTGGTCCCATATTTTTGCTTTTTTTTAGTATCTTGCATCACTTACATAGTTTACTTCTAAGTTTTGTACTTCACACATTCATTGCAATGCGAGTAAGGGTTACAAGAGTGGTCTCACTGAAATTTTGCACGCAGAGATACTATTCCTTGCTTCCATTTTGTGGTATATGAAAATTTTGTTAGTGACAAAACACTATATGAAGAAATTAAATTATACTGAAATTGGTATTTATAATTTCCTGTAGTATTGCTTTTCAAAGAAAATTTTGGGGTTTTGCTTCAGTTACCTCTTTTGTTGCATTAGACTACACAAATTATTATATTTGTAACCGTACATTTTGCAGACTGCAGCCCTTCAGCTAAGTGGTTGAGTTTCACTCAAGTAATTGTTTATCATACTACAGACCTCTCTGTATTGTTAGCTCAACTTCCTAAAAATGATTTCTAAAAATACTGTGATATGTGGCAAATAACCATTTCTTAACTGTTTCTTTTGGCATTTACTTAACCCAGCATTGCATATTGATAATTTGATCTATTTGATGATTTAAAATCTTAATAAGCAAACTATTGCACCTGTCAGTGAGACTGAGTCAGATTAGCTACAATTTAGTGGTTTACCCAAATTTAAACATTGTACCTAAGCCATGCAGGCAAGCAATTGAGTGAGAGAGGCATCTTCAGAGGGCAACCCATCTCACCAACTCCAAAGGAAAAGCTGATCAAAATTTAAATTAGGAACATAAACAAAAAAACAAAACAAAACAAAACAAAAAGTCTTTTCATATGTAACTTCTCCAGAAGACAAAGAATGAAGGTGAAAACAGATGAATGGAAACAGATCAGTAATATCCCAAAGGTGTGCAAACTGTAGAGTGGGCTCTTTCAACACTGCTATGTTTCTCTTTGCTGCCTACTCAGTAGATCTTGGAACTTATACTAAATATTTAACATTTGGATGGCAAAATTTTCATGGGATGAATATAAATTTATTTGAAAATGAGTTTCTATGTTTCCTGTTTTGTTTATTTGAGAAATAGGAGAATGTTATTTAAGAAAATGTAACGTGTCAGATATGATCAGTTCTGCAGAGTAAAAGAAACATTTCAGTTTTATGTTTATTCTTAGAATAGAATTCTGGAAACTGTGTCTTTTCCTTATAGCCTTTTTTCATGTCTTAATTACTGGATGGTCTCCTGGTAAATTTTATCTTTTACAAAGGTTGTAATTATGTTCAGCTGAAACCTCCAGCTCAGGTTATAGAACTTTTCTGCTGAATCTTGTTATCAGTCCCAGGACAAATCTGTACTGAATCATAGATTCTGATCCATAGACTCTGCTTCTGTGAGAGCACTTTTAGGAGTGGGAAAAGATATACTCATTAAGAAAATATTTCATCACTGTAATTTTGAGAAGCATCTTCCCTGTAATATTGCTTCATACAATAAAGAACTGAGTGTGACTATGTTTTGGTACCAAAATGATTTAAAATATTTGAAATATTTCCAGTGAATGAATTTAATCTAATTTTTGTAAATGCTGGAGGAATATATATTTAGTACTAAGTACAGAATATACCTCTGTTTAATTTTATTTTCCTTTTAAAGTTAAATGCATAAGCAAATGTAAAAAGTTCTGTTTCACTAGTTCTGTATAGTAATTTACTCTGTGAGCATTTGGACTGAAATCAGTGGAAATTTTGTGGAATAAGTTAAAACTTTCTGTGAAGGTGGGAAAGAAAATTTTTTTCTGACTAACAATGCCGAGAAGCAAACAAGGTATAAATATATACAGATTCTGATTAAAAATTGACAACTAATGAAGTGGGTACAATACGAGGAGGGTGGTGATGAATAAAGCACAAATCTCATACTAGAATTATTTTGAAGTATATATTTAGTTTCTTGCCTACAGTGCTATCCTTCACTTGTTGAATCCAAGTTTCTGGTAACTTAGAGTATCATCAATTTTCCTTCCTCTTTTCCTGTGAATAATTTTTCTCTCAGTAATGAATTAATAGTATATCCAGACAGAAGTAAATGGAGAAAATAAAAATATCCCTTTGGTTACAGAAGGAAAGTACAGTGCCCTGGCTGCAGGCTCAGGTCCTGACAGCTGCTCCCAACACCCAGCACAGCAGGACTGAATCCGAGGGATGAGCAGCATCAGGCACTGGCCTCCCTCAGCTGAGCATGCCCAAGAGGCACATTTGTGACTAAAAATGGTTGTAAGAAAGAGAAAGGGTGCTGTGCTGTTTGTCTGGAAGGAGTCAACCTACTTGCTGCTGGCACTAAGGTAGTAGAAGTCATACAGTGTGCAACCATGGAAAGATTAAAAGCCAATTAGTGAGGCTGTTGCCTTAATAATCACTAATATGAAATAGATAGTAAAAACCTTGAACTCTGCTGCATCCTCATGCAACAATTTGTGAAATCTGTGCTTCACAAATGAAGATTTGAATTCAAAATGGTCCATTTTCAGTTTGAGTTAACAATAAAAGCTTGTTAATGTTTCACTGAAGAAATGCATAAGGAGAATTCCTTTTGTAGATTTTTGAAGTGCTGTAGTGATTGGGTATTGTGACACATTATGGGATGGGTTGTTTTGTTTTAGGGGTTTTTGTATGTTTGTTTGGGTTTTTTGTTTAGTTCTNTTGTTTCTGTGGGGAATTTTTGTTTTTTTTTTTTTGGGGTTTTTTTTTTTTTTTTTTGGTTTTTTTTTTTTTTTTTTTTTTTTTTTTTTTTTTTTTTTTTTTTTTCTGAATGTGAAATATTATATTTTTACCTGAAAATCCCTACCAACTGAAATTTATCACTTGGTCATATTGCCAAAAAGCTGTTCCAGCACCATTTTCTTCTTTCCTCATTTTTAACATTCATTTATCTTGATCTTTGTTAAAGTGANTAATAATAATAATAATAGTAAGTTTTACAATTTCAGAACATCTCTTGAGACTTGCTTGTCAGCCCACTTCCTCTCAGGATAGCTCAGGGCCCATTTGGAAAAGTTGTATCTACTCTGGATCCTCTAAGGAAACTTAACCCATAGTCTGTCCTTAGTGACTGACCCATTCCAAAAAAGTATCCAGTTATCTTCAGGTGCAAAATCAGAACTGAACTTAGAGTAATCTTAAACTTAAGCCTTTATTGTTACAGTGATGTAAGGTTCCATGATTCTGGATAGGTTCTTTCACAATGAGAGAATTCAGTTTTATTTCTAGTAGAAATTAAATTTTTATTCTTACTTTTTTTTTTTTAAATTGTATAGATTTGCATACCTCAGATGTACACCACTGAAAAAAATGACATGAAGTATATTTAGAAATTGTTGGTTTGCTCCAACCTGAAATATGATGAAAAGGGAGCAATCATCGCCCTACTAGTTCTTTTTTCCCTGTTATTTCAAATTCACTACACCCAGGAAAGAACACATTTGGCTGTTTGTCAGAGATTCCTAAGTTGTAGCAGAAGCAGTATACAAGCAAGAACAAAGTAAGATTAGTTTATTTTTTTTTTAAATACTGTCTTGGCATGTGAAATATTCGGAAGCTAAGGGCATTGCATATATAGAAACTGTATTATGCTATCGTGTTTATCAAATGCTCCTCATCTACTGCACCACCCCCATAAATCCACCAAAGCTGTTATTATTCAGGGGTGGGAAGGTGGGGAGAATGGAGTGAAAGCTGCAGAATGATTTAACACTGTGGGAACTTAATCAATAAGACTGTTGCTGCGATCTCCCAGGAAAGAGTGTTGTTTTCCATCCCGATGATAATGAGGCAGGCTAGCAGCAACCTCTGGAGGAGGAATGCTGGAGCACTGAATATGTGGTACAGCTTTGCTAGTTGCTAATTAATAGTTTGAGGCCAGACACCTTTTTGCCATCCTGCTACTTGCAGTTTCTTTCTGGCTTGTCCCACATACCTCTTTCACTACTGGGGTCAGTTGGTGCTAACTTAGATTCTGGAAACCAAATTTAACAACAGTACTAAAAATTTAAGTTTACCTTTCTTCTCCTACCTTTGTTCTTGGCATTATTATTACGTTTTGTATGGCTGTATAGCATGTAATCCTTCCTTACATTGCAAAAATAGTTTTTTCTTATTCCTTGTGCCTTGTATTCTAAATTGAGCCAGCTGAAATTATTTTGGTGTTTGAAGACTGTGGTCAGACTGGAAAATACCAGCAAAAGCAAAGTTGAATAAAAGTTTAATATAAGAAATACTTGTGATATGCAGATTTAATTAGTTTTAGGTGGTGGTAGCTTGAAGAGGTTGGGAATGCTTGTTCAGTGTACTTAAGCTCAGTATTGATTTTTCTCACTTTTATCTGGAGTCCAAACCAGAACAGGCATCCACTTTAACAAAGCTAAAGCTCTGGCTGAGTGATGCCATTATATCTGTATCTTTGCAACACATATAAGAAGTAGAGAGAAAGCAAGTATTTCTTCCATTGCCAAGGAAGAATTGAGGCAATGGAAAATGAAACAGTGAGGTCAAAGTTGGCTGTAAAGTAGATGGCTCTAATACAATGTTGGACACTGCAGTCTAGTAGTGTATTGAATCCAGGTTTTTGAAGCATATTTAATGGGAACATCTAAAAGCATGTTATAGGTAAGAGTGAATTAATGGATTGTTTTGCTAAAACATGGATAAAACCTGCTACATTCACTAGGAAACACAAGATGAGATTTGTTTTAACATAGTGAAAATATGAATAGCAGTCAGTAGCCGTCCTTCCAGGTTTCCAGTCTAGTAGCATCACTTCTACACCACCTTGCTTCTCTAAGATTATTTATTTTAAGATACTTGAAAGCTTTTCTTAAATGTTTCCCACACTTGCTAAATTAATCAATGCTAAGAACATATTAATTAAATTCTTTTTATTGGTGATGCATAATGGCTTTTGCTGCATTTAGTTTTAGTTTACATAATATTTTTCTAATTATTTTGTTTTCCTGACACTTGGTTGTCTCATCTTTTTGCTAAGCTTGTCACGACTCTAATTGTCATCCAAAGCACCAGTATGATAGCAGGGGAAGCAATGGAGAAACTGTACCTGTGGGACAATGTATTTTTCCCAGCTTCACAACAAAAGGCCATTGAGACTAAAAATGCTCATTTGATTTTTGCTGATATGAGAGTTTCTGTACCATCTTTGATATTTTGCCACAGCAGGTCAAGATTTATATAGAAAATATAGCATTATCTAGAACTTTCTAGTGCTAAACATTTTTTTTAAATGGTATTTAGATTTTGAAGAGGTAATACGGATACATTTTTTGCACTGAATTAAAAAAAATACCCACCTTAAAATCACTTAATCTACTAATGAGTGATATGAATCAAACTCATATTCAAACATTTCTGTTTTACCTAGAAATTCAACTGATGTATGTAAAATTACCTAGAAAACTTGATTTGGATACAGAGCTCCTGCAGAAATTAGGTATTCATTTCCCTAGGCAACTTTCATTTTTGAGCCTTAAAATAGCACATTCACAGTATAATTTGTAATTAATAAATCCAGCTGGTATGTAGAGACTGCTGACAATTCCACTGATAGTATTATTTTCCATAGCATTCCTCTCTGTCCCTCTGCTGTGGAATTGCTGTTGGTCTTCTGCTTTCAAAGTAAGATGTTTTGGGCCAACACCTTTCTTTGGGTCAGTGTCTGGGGCAGCACCTACTGCTTTGGTTTCTCAGGTCAGAATTGATATTGTAAGAGACAAACATGCCATTAGTAAATTATTTAGTACTTTAAGTGTCTGTCATCTCATTCTTTAATGCTGGTTCTCATCAGTGACTTATGCTGCAAAAAGGTTTGATATCACATTTGTATGGGAGGGTTGAGTAACACTTCATAAAATAGAAGATAGCTTCATAACAGAAAGAAAACAGCAATGTTTTATTCATTGGTACACTGAAAATTATAGTGCAAATACAGATTTAATTTGGATTTCAGCACAGGGCTGTCACAATGGCATATGGGCAGAAATAGCAGACACCAGATCAGGAGTCGTGCCTAGTAGGCACCACAACAATACGTGCACGAGCACATGGGCACACAAATACACACCCAGCTCCTAAGTACAGTCTTTTTCCTAATAGAGATCCATATATTGCTCATGATTTACAATGATTTTTGTTTGCCAACCAATTGTATTTTCATTTTCTTTTGTGCTTTGACAGGATATAATTATTTCTGAAACATATAATAGGATCAAAGCATATTTCATTATTAAAGAACTTATTGCATTATGTTAGTGCCCTCCTGAATGCATGAAAATGTTAATCCAGTTTAGTCATATTTTTCAAATAATCAGTTTTTTCTTATGAAAATTTTGTGAAATTAATTGTTTGATTTCTCCCAGCCTCTGAGGGGTCTATAGCTTCAGAAGATATCAGATAAAGGATGATGACATATAATGAGAGCAAGATTTAGCCATTAAACTTCCTTTGACTCACTTTAAATATTGATTAGAGAAACACTTCTGGGCAAATATTTATATTGAGCAATAATATAATTCAGTGATTTTTTAATTTTTTTTTTTTTAACTTTCTGAATATCATTATGTCTTCAGTAATTTGGCTTAGAAAAAAGAAATTGTTAGCCATGGGTTATATGAAAAAGTCCTAGATAGATGAGACCAAGAAAGAAGAGTAAAATTTTCCAGCAGTAAACCACCATTCATAAGATGCAAAGATACTCTGTGTTGCATAGCTTATATCTGGCCTTTTCCAGGGTTTAGGACTGCTGTACCTGGAATATTGGCTTTAAGCAATTTCTTATATAATGCTAGTGTTTTGACAGGTACTAATGAAACCATGCTGTTTCTAGATAAAGCTGATATTGCATACATAGGTAGAAGAGGTAATTTCCTCATTCACTTTCTTAATGAACTCAATGTGGGCGAAGGAAACTTCCTGCATCTATGACTATCTCCTAGATTTTATTAGTTTTTTCAACAAGAATAAATTTTTTTTTGCATGTTTTTGTTTGCTTGGTATATAGCATATATAATAATAACAGCTGAACCTACTTGTTGTGCAAATGAGTGATGTTCTCATTCTAGGGGAAAAAAATCTTCTCAGAAAAAAATCTTGTAAGAGTAAGAAATATCAACATATTTGTGTTTGAAAATTTCTTCCAAGTTCTTGCACAAATGTTGAAGAGTCCAACATGTGTGCCAAATGTAAAGGGACCAAGTATGTATATTATACATAATATTTGAGTGTCTTCTCGGTGTGAAGGCTGTGTGTGTTGTTTAATGACTAGTTTTTGTTTCTTTAATTATGTTGAACCTTTGGTTGGTAAACACTCCAAACATTCACTGAAAGTTTGAGATATCCAGGTTGGAGAGCACTGTGGACCCTCCCCACCCCAAGGCAGCACTCTCAGCTCAGCTGTCACACTCTGAATGTCTTGCTTGTCTTGGTGTTGCTGGTACAGTCTAAGAAGCAAATACTGCAGAGGGGGCTAAAGAAGTAAGTGCTTGCTATGATTTGAAAGGATATAAATCTTGACAGGGGTAGCTGAGGAGGGAAAGGAGGGTGTGAAGCCAGTTATCCAGATATGTCAGCCATATCCATTGATCCTTTCAGCAAAGTTAGATATCTGACAGAGAATATTTTTGTCTTATGTAGGAAAATCAGTACAAATTTAACAGCCATTTGCATGTATTCCTATTATTTCAAGTCCTTAAAAAGATAGTTTTTACCTATAACAAAAATTCTTCTTGGTCAGTTTCTTGTTAAATGTCCATGTCTGTGCTGCTACCTAGATTTCAAGCAAGCTGCTTTAATTTGGGAGAACTATTGAGTTTGATCTATTGCCTGTAAATACTTTATGAAATAGTCAACTCAGTTTTATCTTGTTTGAGGTTGTAATACGTCAGGAATGATTGTATTACAGATGTATGCCATGACAAAAACCTGGCTCTATATTGAAATGACATCCATATGTACATATTTCAATACAATTGGATCTTTCAAAGTTTCATCTGAGTTTTGAACTAATGTTTAATAGTTAATTTTAGATTGTATTAAAATAACAAATTTATATAATTTTTGATTGCTGATGTGTAATATTGAGATTCCTTCAATTCCTTCACCTGAATCTTACATTCTTACTGGAATATAGTTTCTTATTGCTCTAATTCATATTGTCCTCTGTCAATGCAACTTATTCTTTAGAGCCATTTATTGAAATGAGAGGAGTATGTACTGTTCTAATTGAGTCAGGACCAAAATCCACACAGTAGTTTGCAACAGAGAGGAAAGAGTTTTTCATTTCTCTATAATGAAAAACTCACAAAAGAAGCCTAGTGGTAACCTAAGTGAATAGGTAAATGCTTGAGGTGCCTTTTTGTCATCTCAAGGCATGCAAAACCATATTCTTAGATATATATGGTCTGTCTGCTAAATTATGGAGGTGATCCTGAAGTAATATTCTAGGACAGTGCTTCCTGTATTTGTCAATGAATGATCTGGCCTTAGGGGTGAGTCCACAGCCTGGCTGAAGCTAGGGTTTTTCTCAAACCAGTGAAGGTGGAATAAGCCAGAGGTGTGTGGGTGTGCAATAGCTGCAATTTAAAATTCTAAGGTTATACAGATGTCTCAGGAAAAGCCCAACCTCACTATGAAATGAAAAATATAGTTTTAATTTGTCTCAGGAATGTCAGTGAGTCTAATATAATTAATCAAAGAAGACATTTGACAACAAAGCAAGTGCATGTTAAATATGTTTCTGACTCAATATGGAGGTTCATGCTATGGCAGTGCAGCCAAATCTGTTTTTCTGATCATTCAGTTTACATGTTAATCTAAAGTACTGTAAGATTTATCTTTAGTGTATTATTGATTTCTGATTTTTCTGCTTAACTGTTATTTTTTCTTTCTGGTCAGATATTGTCCTAAGTTTCTATGAATGTAGCATTCTGAATGTGATGGTGAATAAAAGCATGTCTAGTTCTAAGAAATATCTTGCCATTATTTTCCCTTGATGCTTTCTATCATCTATGTTTCTGACTTGTTTCTGACTTCCTGTAATTGTGTTCCTACAGCGAGTTATTTCTCCATATATCTCTAGGCTGATGGATCTTTCATGTCCGATCACATTTTTCTTGTATCCAATATGCCCTTGATGCTTTCTATCATCTACTTTGGAGTTTCAAAGCTTCTGTAGTTTCTGAGCTAATCCTGGGCTTATTATCTCCTCAGTTTCTTTTTTTCATTTTTGTAAATACATGGTCCAATGTGATGTGAAATTCAGGACCTAATTTATTTATTTCTTATTTTACTTTTGTTGCCTTTTGTGCTCAAAGTATCTTCTTCAAGTATCCAGTGTCCTCTTCCCCAGGCTAGTGGCATACTTGAGTTAGGTCTCTCCTTCCAGCATAAAAGCTGAGCATCCTTCCTTATTGCTGTGACATTTCATGTAAGCAGAAATTTTAGTCTAGTTTTGCTCACATTTTCTTGTATAATTGCCAATCTGGACAGCATTCTTACTGACAGAGATTGTGTAATGTCTTTTTTTGGTAGTCTTGCCTATGCTATTGTCCACATTTTTGGCCTTGTCTGTGTGAAACTGTAGCTGTGAAGGCCCTACTACACACTGTACTTCACTAGTGTGTAGTACCTAGTAGCGTGTAGTTGAGAATGACTGAATCTAGGATAACAAAAACACAGACCTCTGTTGAACTCATAGATCCTCAAGAAAAAGCAATTCCACAATTAAAATGACAGAAAATACCACATAGAGAAAATATCCTTGATGGAAAAGGAGATTTGTTAAAACTCCACTCATTACAAATTCTCTGAAGATATGTAGGACACCAGAATAAGGCTTAAACAGCACTTTCAGTAAGCAACTGCAAAAAATAGATATCTTAGAATAAAGATGTTAAGTGGTGGTGTTACTTCTTTTGATAGGATGACAGTCACGATGTTTTCAGTTGTTCTCACTTAAATCAGCTAAGAAAACTAGCTGTATTAGAGAAATTCAAAGAGTATTCAATTCCATATAAATATAAACCACATGCTTTTTCTAAGCATTTTCTAAGCAAAGATGTAAGTCTAAAAGTGTTTGGGAGTTATTTAAAGACAAGCTTAAATATTGCATGCGTGGGGAGCTAATTGAGTGCTTTCTCTGGGACCCTAATAGGTCTGGGACCTTGGACAGAAGACTTTGGAAAGTTGCAGACTAATCCAAATTTTAAATCTTTAAATTTTATTTTTCTAAGTGAGACCAGGAAGATGCTCAGGAGAGTGTAAGCAGTACCTTGATGCTGTGGGTACAGGAGGGGGTCTGCAGTGCTGTATAAAATACATTAGGAAGATCAGCATTTGCGGACCAAAGGAAGCACCACAATTGTAACACTCATAGAAATAAAAAGCCCAGGAGAAGTCTGCTTTTTGAGAAAAAATTGCATGAATGGAACTGCATAGATTTAAGGTTTTTAAATTTCAATATTTTCAGGCTCTCATAGGACATCACTACCTGAGTGCTACCTCAGAGAACACCCTTCAAAGAATCAGTAGTGAAAAATACAGTCAAAGATGACTAACTGTCAGCTTGGAAGAAACAGGACACAGAGTGATTTATGTCTGAGCAAAAGCAGTAATGAGATTCTGTAACATTAACACTATAGGAAAAACTGAAGTAGTAGAGAAGAGAGGTGCTTTTTCATTCAAAGTGTGTGCTAAGTGTGTATTGTTTAATTAAAAAAAATATAATCTTTAATGGAATCTGGGAAGAAATCCCATGATAAAATTAAAATTTTGGCAATTCTTTGAATTAACCTCTGACTTCAAGTCTGGTCCCTGATTAGGAGAGACGTTGGAAACAATTGCTGGGAAGTAGTCAGATCTCCACAAACTCAGAGTACACTAACCTAACTTGCTTTTTCAGTAGCCTTATCTAGGGTGAAATATGGACTGAAATTTTTAGTCATGCACACTTTTTGTAGAGACTAATGAAAATCAGTACTATTGAGTACATTGACACCATTCTTTGTACTCTCTGCTGTTGTTGAAGTCTTAGACCTGAATGGGACTATGTTTATAGGCACTAGGATAGTGCTGCTCAAATTATGAAAGAAAAATATGGTGATAAGAAGACAGAGATTAGAAGCAAAAAGTCCAAGGGAAAAATATCATGAGTATCATGCAAAAAAACATGTTAGAGATATCTGTTTCAGCCTGTCATATGTCAGAGATGTTGAAGATCAAGTTGAAAGAAAGATTCTTATTGATACAACTTGTAAAGATTCTTCCATGGGACCAAAGCTGGAATAGATTTGAAGCTAGTTCTGGGCTAAGACTTACATTTCCAAGACGGCCCTCTGGAAGCTACTTTAGGTAAAATCCAGTCATATACATAAGTTTATTTTCTCTTAGCACAGTAAATTTAACATCTGGTAATCACCCATATTGTAGCAGGCACAAATTCAAACATATTATTAGATTTAATGTTCTGATTATCACCTTGAAATACATACACTGATCTTATGTAATGGTTTAACAAAGGGAATTAATCAGACTGTAATACACAGAGGATACAAATCACAAAGAACCAGCTCTGCCACCTTTAGTTGCCCCTGAAGTGTTGAATACCTGTGTATTTTATGCTTGGATGTGCTTCATGCTCAGATCTGGAGAACTACTATATTCTATACTAACAGTAGTTTCCAAAAGAAATGTGTTTAGATGTAATAGTTTTGGATTAGATATCTTTAATTTCTCTCTCAGTTTGACAAACACGCTCAGCAGACACACGGAAGTATGGAAATGGAAAAATGGAAAAATCCCCCAGTCCCCAAACCAAAAGCCACAGACCGGGAGGAAATACTTGTCAGAACTGAGAAATTATCAGAAGTACTTAATTTCATAGACTCTTGGTGAATCCTACAGAGTCATTTACAATTACAATGAAGAAACTCTTAGAAGCTTTATCTTAGGTTTGGTTGTGGGGAAAAAAAAAAAATCTTAATTTCTAAATGCTTAGACTCCATTTTTGATTGCCTAAACCAACAACTTTTCCAGCCTCAGATTACTCGATAAAAAAAAAAGCACAACAATTTTGATCATTATTTTAATTAAATATAGCAAATGAACTTTGAAATATCATAGCAAGTTAGGGCTTTATTGCAGGGATTTTATAAGTTTCACCTGTAAGAGCTGGGGCCAGGATTTGGAGGTGGGGCTGTGCACTGACAGTGTCGTGAGTGCAGTGACAGCCAACCATACATGCCCACTGTTTTGCATCATTAGCACTGTAGTGAATCTCAGAACAAAAAAAAAAGAAAATGTCCAGTCTTTTTTATTACTTCACTTTTTTTTCTCTTTTTTTATTTTTTCTTTATAAAGCACCTAATTTAGGCCACAGACAAAAAGAAAATGTATCTTGAATATGCATCACAGGTTCCAAAAATGAAAAGAAATTGGATTTGGATAGCACTTACTCAATAGACAGATATGATACATGGTAAGAAGGTGCACTGTCTGCCCTGTGATAGATTAAACTACTTTGTAGGAAAATTACTGTGAGCCAGTCACCACCACCACCGTGGCTAAATCTTTAATAAAATTCTCTTCCATATTCAAGAGCGAGGTATGAAGTACACAATAAGCAGAGAGGAGTAGAGTGCCATTTATCAAACCACAGCTAGGTCTGTAATCTCCTGCTTTATCCTTTTTTAGTACTTTATTTGTCTTTATTGTTGCAAGGAAGCACATTTACCCAGGGCAGTGGGCTTTTGGTGCTGATAAACCTTTTGCTTTAAATTCTACCTGTGGGGTTTTTTTTCTTTTTTTTCCTTTTTTCCTTTTTTTTTTTTTTTTTTTCCTTTTTTGTTTTTTCTTCTTGATCAGATAGCCATCTGGTCACTCTATGGGAGTAATTAGTCTGTTTTGGTGGTCCCTGGCTTGTTACATATTCTTTCACCCTTCCTTGCCTGACCTGACCCTACCTCTCTTGTCTCTATGCTACAAAAAGAAAGGGAAAAAAAAAAGATAACATCTAAGACATTTTAAAAAGAATACTCATGCCTGTGCAGAAGATGGTCTGGGGTGTATTGCATAATGCTTTTTTGAGGCTATTTGGCAAGATGGCAGTGTTGAAGCATGTTGCAGTTGGCCCCTGGGTGGCACTACATGGCTAGATCTGGGACCAACAAAAACAGTTCTGGATAAAGGCAGAAAACATAATTGAAGCATTTTTCTTCTTAAAAATTAAAGGCTTTAACTAAATTTGTTGTTATTTTCTGAATTCAACACAAATTCACAGTATTAATAAATTGAGTTCCTCTAATTGAATGGCATTCCAAAATGTTCCCTGTATCTTGACTACCTGGTAATATCTGGATCATTTCTGGGAACACACTGATATTAAGTACAGATTCAGTGGAAGGGTTCCTATGGGTAGGAGTATGTGACTAGAACTGCTTTGTGCTGCCTGAATATGCATACTACCAGTCTGTGCTGCAGCCCTGGGGGTGATTTTTTTAGTACTATTATAACCCTTTTTATTGTTTGAATAGCAGTTTTATGACAAAACATTTATATTCAGCCTGCCTTTGTACTTGACTGAAAGAGAGCAATCACTGAGAATGATAAGGCAACAATGGTAATGATAACTGCATTTATAGAGGCTTACAGAATTTAAACGGGCATGCAGAAATAGACTTACAATAGTGCTCTACCTGTATTTGAACTGGCTTGGGTATATTTCCTGTGCCTGGCCCATGTTTGATTGTTGATGGATATGTTGCATTTTCTCCTGTTTTTCTCTCCTGTGGCATTTCTTCTGTATGAGTCTTACCTGTGTGAACATCAGGTTTATCTTAGCACTGAAAGATGTCCTAGTAAGATGGGGGAACATAACCGTTTTTCAAGATCCACATCCCTGAAATTATTGCTTAACTTACATATTAAGATTTCAGAGTTTGTGGTATTATGATCTTGCATCAGAATGGTCATTAGCTGTCTTTCAAGGTTCTACCTCTCAAGAAAAATTGCCTCTCAAGGCAATTCTTTCACTCTCCCTCGAGAAAAAGTGAGGAATAATATTGGACTTTGGAAAGCAATCCAAGCGTTTAAGATCAGTCCTTCTGTTGCCCAAATACTGTTAAGCCAAAACAATTCTAATTTTTCCTTCCTTTGCTATGAGGTTTTCTCCCCTTTGAGGTTCACTCAGACACTTCCACAAGGACACACATGCACATTCATGTATTTCCTTAAAATTGCTTGCTTATACAAGAACATAAGACAGAAATGAGAATGTTCATTGTGTTTTGGGAGGAAACAAATAGTTCCTAGATCTCCTAATTCTTTGGGGGGGAACAGAGTTGCACCAAAGTCTACATATGTTTTGGTATGAGTTATGAAGAAAGGAGGTGTGCACTATACATTGTCCTGAAGATATTTTAAGGCTACGTCCAGCCACACTGCTCTCGGACTGCAAAGTAGACTTACCAGTGCTAGAGGGTTTCTTACCAAGGAAGAGACTGCTCTCTTGGAGTTGGAATGACACATTCAGCCTAGTCACCTAGATTTTTTTTTCAATATTTTGAAATAATTTTTTTCAGGGAGCTATTTTATATAAAAAACACTTTTCTGTAAACAAACCAATGTATATTTTTATAGAAGTGAATGACCATTTTAAAGACCTTTAAAATTTTGAGCCTTACATTTAGATTTTATTGTTTTTGAGAGATGGGAACCTCAGTACAGCCCAATTTCTTCCATACTGTAGCCCAATTTATCCATACTATGATATAATTTCTTTCTTCACCTGTATTTTAATTTTTCTGTACTTAACCATCCCTTAGAAGTTTACAGTATATAATATCTGGATGGCAAAACATTGTGAAAATTAAGTGAATAGAAATGTAAAAAAAAAAAATTAGTTGGTAAAACCAAAGATAATTTTTACTTTATTTGTGTGTTATTTTTCTATTTCAGAAACTCACTAACTACACTCAATTTTTTAATGTATGTATATGATCGTTGCATGTTAACCTCTTCATGTGTCTTGTCTGCACTAGTTAGGCTTTAAATATACTTAAATTAATAATTCAAATTCTCTTTTGAAAATGAAATATAAGTAATGCAAACATTAATTCGCTTTGCCTTATAGTATTCTGGAATGCTGCATTCAAAAATACGTCATTTTCTACTAAATGTCTTTCTAATACTTCTGTGCAAATGATACCTTTTCCCCAGGCCCAGCTACTTAGTGGATATTATTGAACAAATGTCTTTTATAGGATCGAAAAAAGTGAGGCATTATGTGAAAGAAATTTTTTGAAAATGTGCATGGACTATTTCAGAATATGCTTAGTGAATATTAAGCAAACACCTGAAGTTCCTGTGCTGCTGCCTAGAACCAGCACTTCATTACCTATTACGTGCAGTGACTTTGAATTTTTTATTAGGTACTGGTCTCTTAGCCTGTAAGGCTTGTGCATGATGTCTATGAGAGCAATTTCCAGCAGAGCGAAGCCTTATCACAGATTCACCTAAAAGGTAAGGATATTTTTTAATTTTTAGTTCACATGCTGAACAGCTGCCTGCTGAACACCTGCCCACAGAGCAGGAAAGAAATTTGGTTTAAGGGTTGATTATGCATGTCTTACTTATATACAGTAAGTCCAGAAATAGGCATGATGAACTTCAGATAAACCCAGAATATGCAAATGGAGAGTACAATACCAGAATATTTACCCCCTAATTTTGTGTTCCTCTACATTTTTAGTGCTTTTTTTTTTTCCAGGTTGGTGAGGACATAGGAGAAAGGCTTATATATACTGCTGATTTATTTAGTTTCTCCCAAATCTGCAGTGTTAATATTTTAAAAAAGCAATGTTGAGCTATAAATCTGGCAAGTAAAGTAAAAGAATCATTGCGCTTGGCATTCCTCATATTTGCTAAGGATGTTAGCAAATATGAATGAGTATTAGGAAAAAAAACCAAAGCAGGAGGAAATGGTGAAAAATCGAGAAAGGTAACTAATAAGAATGAGAGGAGAAAAGACACAACAGTAAACCTAGAGATGCTGCAGGAATGCTCTGATTAATTTTTCACTGAAAATGGCTTAAATGGACTTTTGAGAGTGAGGGACCTTATTACAATGGATCGTGAGTGAAAATTTTTAAGACTATTACAGGAATTCAAATCAGGTAATTTAGGGGTAAAGAAGTATTAAGAAAGCATGGGCTTCATTCAGAATGTGGTGATAAACTGATGGTTAAAAGAACAGACTTTGGTAAAAGAATAGAAGGAGTGACAAACTTTGAAACCCAAGACCAACAGGGACCTTCTTGGTCTCCAATTTTCTCATATTAGCATCATAAACTTAGCAAAAATAACTTCCATCTTAGAAGTTTTTGCTTTTTTCTGATAGAAATCTTCTCTAGGACTTTCTTTTAGAAACTGATCTACTTTTCCATTTTTCTTTTTTCATTGCCAATTTATAAATAACTCTTGTGCCAAAAATTGCATCTGGATCGATAACTGTTTTTCAGCCTGATGTTTTACGTTTCAGAGCAACTTATTGCCATTTTTTCTTTAGCCAATCCTTATCTATCTTTCAATTTCACTGCTTGCCTAAGTGTTTTCAACTTTAATTAACCTTTTCACATGTGTTGTTTCATGAAATACCTTGCTGAAATCCAGATGCATATTTCCTCAAGCACATCAGTTATCTTATCAAAAGTAAGGTATTGTTTTAGTCTTCCTGCAATTAGTATATGTTGTATTCTAAAGCTGGAAATGTCTCATTTTCTTCATCATATGAAATCAGAGTTGTTAGTGACAGTGCAATGAAATCATTGCTCATGCAAAGGGAGAGCCTTGTCAACCACACTTTCTAAACAGAGAATTTGGGTCATGCCATTTAAGAAAATTTTTTCTTGAAAGCAGTCTCTTTTTGATACTGGGGCCTTAATCCATTCCCCAATCACACTGAGCATGCATATCATGACAAATCTTTCCCCCATTAAAATCGTTTGCTACCCTAAAATGAATTAGCTGAATCAATATTCTCTTCCCAAAGTTTCCCTGAGGAGACAGGAGCAGCTGCTAGAGCAGCAAGTGCTGCCTGAGCAGTCAGACACCAAGGCAATGAGGCCACCACTGGTGTCACCAGGGAGCAAGAAGCAGACCCTCATAGGGAGCTGAGGCAGAAGGTTACTCATGGGTACCATAATTTTGCTGAGGCAAAACCAAGAATCAGCTATGACTGTCAGAAATAGCAAAGCTGTGCAATCCTGGAAATGTGTAATAGTAACACAACTCCAGGACAGCAAGATAGGAAAGAGTGCTGCTGTTGTTTCTGATGTGTCATGCTCTTCTAACTATTTGAACTTCTTGAACAGCTGTGTGCAGACTTATCTTCAATTTGTTAATTAGATTAATATGTTCTTAAGGCTAGTTTGAGGTAAAATTTCTTACTAATTTGTTTCTCATGCTTGATAGATATCACAATATATAATAATGAATGTATTTAATAATGATCATATTCTCCACCTTTTTTCTGAAGACTGTTTTCTTCTAAAGACCTGCAATGCTGCAGAGAATAGGAAGAAACAAGGTAAAAAAGAAAAAGTCAGACATGAATAAGTTGAAAAATTTGAGCTGGATGCTTTCAGTTGGCTTAGTTTGCACAAATTAGCAGACTAGAATTTCTGCAGAGATGGCATATATACTGATTTTTTTGATTTTTTTTTTTTCTAAATTGAAGTAGGGAAAAAAAAACCAAAACAATGCCATGGAATAAGTGTTTTTTCAATGGAAAAAATTACTGATGGCTTAGTATTTTTCTCTTTTTTTCTCTGAAAATAAATAATTTTTAAGGAAATAATTTGTAAACACATTGAGCTTTACAATTAAAATTTGTTCTCAGCCTCAGAAGAGCTGATGGTAGAACTTGATTTGGAATTCTCCATCAAAATTATTTTTCAATAGAAATAATTAATGCTTTGAGATTAGAAGTGGCATTAGTATGATTCGACAGTAGAAGTCCCCTAATTGAGTTTTAAAATAAATTCTTGACATTTTTGAATTAGATAACTGAAAGTTTGAAAAGTGAAATTTCTTTGAAGTATAGCTTTAAAAAAACCCTCTGGTCATAATTATTTTCTAATTTGTACTAAAAACTGCAAATCAACATAAAAACATTTGGATTTTTTTCAAATAACTGATTATATGTGTATGAAATTTTCATAGTTTATAGGGTTTTTTTCCTGATTATTTCAATAGGATGGTATTTTGAAATTTAAAATTATTTTTGTCTGTCTACCCCATTTCCTTGTGGTGTTTGCTTGACGTACACTATCAGCTGGTCTTTCAACATGTCTCCTTAAGCAGTGTATTTTAGTGTTTACATGAGACTTTAATTCAGTAAGCAGCTGAAGTAGTTTCTGTTTGTATGGCTCACACTTGTACAAGTTGCAGATTTGTATATTGTGAAATGACTGAATATGATTATGAAAATCTCAGTTGTTTGACTCATGATGGTTACTTTCATCAGCAAATAATATAATTTTCAGTATATGACACTGATTCCTTCTTATGCTTTTTTTTAAAATCAAATTGACAGTGCATTTAAATATAAAGGCTGTATTTCTTATCCTCATAGTCATTTGAGCTGTTAGGATTGGTTTTTTTAATAAAAATTGGGTCTTTTCTTAAAACCTCTTTCTTTATTCAGCACAACTTTAACGTGTGGGACACATCTCCTTTCATCACAGCAGGGGACACTGTGTATTTGTGGGATAAACTAGTTCTATATTAGTAATGTGGAATTGTTTGAGCTTGTTTGCATATGATGATAGTGCCTTTTGTGATGGTAAGTGTTGGGGAATTCTGTCAGCACAGTATTTTTTTTCTCAATAGTTAATTCATATCCTATAAATATGTTGTTCCCATTAAGCCTTAATGCTATTTTTATTGTCTATGAATATAGGATATGTTGATAATAGCACAAAAATAAACTAATCTGAAATTAATGGTCACTATTGATGATTGAAATGCCAACACTATAACTCACATTTTGCTGCTTAAAAGAGAATCTCCCATAGCTGCTGTGCTGAAAGCTGTTATGGTTGTTTGGAATATGTGTGTGTAAGAGTTTATTCGGGGAGCTGAAGCTGTGGAAGCACTTAGACCATGTGAGTCTCCACACTGCATACTAAAAGTTTGATACATGGAGAACTTCGGTGGGAATCTCTCACAGCAGGTCAGGTGCCAGGGCTCCTTGTGAAATGTCTGGTAAGGGAACTTGTGTTCCCTCTCCAGTGAAGAGGAGAACTTTTTAGTCTGGGCATTTAAGTCATGTTTAGGTAACCAAATACTCACCTTGGTTGGTCTGGTGTAGCTTTAGACATGCATGGAAAAAGGAACCCAGGCAATTAGGACTATTAGTGATAAAAGCTTATGTATTTATGTATATATTTTTTATGTCTTTACATTACGTACCACTGTTTGATCCAAGTCCCACTTCAGATGCCTCACTTGATTTGTAAATCTTACTCTTTCCTCCTTATTTTATCTAAAGATGCGTGTTGATATAAATTATCACTTTAAGTTACTTTTTTATTTATCATAAGAGCAATCTTGAATACTTGCGAACACTCTGCTGTGCCCATTAGAGGATATAAAGAGGAGAATGAACATTTTGTTATTTCTGTAGAAAAATTAATTATCTAATTTGATTTTTTAATCCTGTCTAAAGAAAGCCAAACCTCATTGTAACTACACTATCAAATCCTCATGATTTCATGGCATTTTGAAGGTTAATCTTATTCTTACATATCAAAAAAACAAAAATTAAACTCAATTTTGTCTGGGAAGGACAGGAGTGAAAATGCAGGGAGGCTGTTTGGAACTTACACTATTCTATGCGAAAGACCAGCAAACAAATAATTTACCTAGGAAGTTCTCTTTTTAAGAAATCTGCCAGCAAGCTTTTTCCTTCCTATAAGGTTCACATTTAAACAGTTTCTAATGTTGACTTTTGGCCAACAATGTCTCTTTCTCTTTCTTTGATGGGAAGGAACAGCTCAGTAATAAAAAATACTAATTTCTATGTCTTTCAAATTCACGTCGGAGACGACATGCAATTTATAGAAGAAAATTACAAATCACATTATGAACTGCTTAAGAATTTCAAGAAAAAAAACCAGCTTCTGGAAGAAAACATGAAAAATGTATGTAGGGACTAATATTTTTTCAGAAGCTTAGACATGGTATTTACTTCTTTTGAATGTCTGTGGTATCTCATAGAGGAAGTTTAAAATTGAGTGACAATTTCCATCATGAAAACAGAAGGAAGTTTTTTGGTAAGGTCAAAAGAAAAAGTGAATATTTCTTAGGTGGACTATTTGAAGGAAAGTATTCTATTGCATCCAAACTGTTACTAACCTAAATAGAAATTCACCTGCACATTTGCCTCACAAAGCATGTGATTTATCACATTAATAAAGTGTATTGGTGAAGAATTCTGAGGGAGTGGATAGGACCTGGTCTTCCTTATAAACAGTGACTATATTGCAGTCACCAGGCTTTGAAGTGGCAGTGCCTGATCTTTCCAAAATATAGTTGGGATATGCTCATTTGAAGCACTAGGTTCATAGCATAGGAAAAATATTCAAGAGATCAATTATTACTCCTGAGTCACAGTGTGTTCAAGCTGTCTTTATGACTTGTCTCTGAGACAATAATTTGATTTGACAGTCAGATTGGATGTTATTAAAAGTAAAGGAATTCAGTTCCTTTAATGCACATGCAAGTTGTTACCAAGATCTTCTTGAAGAGAGCCAAGAGGACTGTGGCACTAGTGTGGTCTGCAGGTAAAGGAGCTGGAAAATTTCCCAGTTTTGTAATTGGGTGGTGAATTATTTGTACATAGTATATAGTTGTCCACAGACGGCATTAACTAACAAAATGCATCTCTCACATTAAACATTAAAGTTGATATGAGCATCTTTTTCAAAGAAAAGGGGAATTAACAGTGTAGACTGAGGACTCTGTCGTGCTGGTGTTATTATATTATTTTTTATTATCTAGTATGAAAAATTCATTACCATCTGGATCCCATTTTACTAGATACTGTATATTCATATAAACTAAAAGAAGCTTATATAGAATTATGAAAACAAAAGAGGAAAATATTGAAAACTAGATAGATATAGGAGACTAAAAGAAGCAAATCATGTATGATTCCAGCATGCATTAGAAACCTTTTATGAATGAGTAAAGCACAAGAAAATCTTATTTGGGATTCTCTGGAAATGTTCCTTCAGAAAAAAAAAAAATCACTTCATTATTATTTCACCAAAAAAGGCAAGTACTGATCTGATCATGAGAACATTTAGAATTTAGTGATTCTCAACCTGTTTCATTATTTTTTAACTGGTGAAATTGGTACAAACGTGGGACCTCTTTTTATAGGGAGGGTTACCTCTTTTATATAAATCCCAATGAATTTAGGCATATCTAAAGGGGTTTTTTTTCAAACTTTTGGTGAATCATGTATTACTTCTTACAATATAAATTTATGAGGGACCATGCACTCCACTAAGGGCCTGTGTTCTGGGCATTTTACAGCAGTCTAATTTTAAAATACCTATTTTCAGACATTTAAGAGCAACAGTTTAGAAAATGTGTGATTCATGAAAGTCCTTCCATAAACATCCACTAGCAGCTGGTAAACCATTTAAGCCTTTTAGGCTGCTCCTTTGAATTTTTAGAAATATTCGTAATAGTAACAAGTATACATTACTCGGATTTTTAAATATGTTTTCTCCTATCAAAGAATGTATGTTTATTGTGCTCTAATTCTAGCCCTTACTGTGTTGATTTTTTTTAAGAAGAGCAAATATTAGTAAATGCATAGGTAAACTTACCAATTAAGTCTACTTGTAATTAAGTAAATGTAAATTGCCATATGCTCAGTAAATTTCATAACCATGAAGATAATAATTACCATACCTGTCTTATAATGGCCTGAATTTCAAAACAAGTGGGATATTCTCTGTCTTTTTTGTTTTATTAGTGGTTTTTGGATGAATACTAAAAACAGTTACAAAATCTTATGAAGAGCAAAACTGTGATCAAATTTACCAATGCAGACTTAAAAAACTATAAATTCCTGTCCTTGCAGGTAAGGGTAAACAAAGAGCTAGTTTTCAATCTGTCACATGCAAGCTACAAATATAAAGGTGAGGCAATTAAAAAAGTTTCTTCAACTTTTAAATTACACTTATATGAAACTTTACAAAAAAAGAAGGAAAATATTTAAGATATTGACACTGAAACTTCACTTTTTGAAAGATGCCATTTTAGTCTTATTCCATCAGACAATCCTACAATGTCTGAAGGACAAATATATAAAAATGTGAATGTGCTTAAATAATAGTCTAAAAAGGAAAGTGAAAGGAATTTTTTAGAATTTAACCAGTCATAAAGATGACTCATCAGACTGTGCATCCCAAAATACTTTCTTCTATGTCTCTGACATGCCTTTAGTCATTCTATGATTTCCCTCAGTCTCTGCATGGTTACTAAATACTGAAATATTGTCAAATATAGTGTATACTCTATAGGTATATTGATATTATTTTTAAATCTGTATTGTGGACACTGGGAATAGTCAGTTGTTGTTCTTGCTCAATTGGCATACACTACTCCATAAGGAGTTACCCTCTCTGAGAAGTAAAAATACGAATGCATAAAGTACTGTCACATATGAAAGGGCTTTGCAATCTGCATACCATTAGTGACACCAAAGTCCTTTCAAAATACTGTGAAACCTTTCACAGATCTCCTGCTAATGGTTACTAGTATGGTTCTTATCAATGCATTTAAGACTATGGCTATTCAGCCTGAGGAAGAGCTGCCTTCCTTTGGATTAGAAGCAGAGCAGAGGAAGCTGGAGCTGGTGATTTAGTTTTGTTTTGTTTCACTTCTGAAGTGAAATTAAATAAAGAATAGCAGTTAAAAGGAACCTATTAGGGAAGTTATTGATATTTTCATTTCCACTAAAAAAAAATTGGTAACTTCTTTAAAAATCTGCTTAGAAGAACCCTTTGGAATATATTCTACAAGCATTTTAAATAAAGATGGAATATTCATGTGAAGGACCTTTAATTCTTTACCTTCATCCTTCCTTATTCTCTTCACTTTCTCTTGCCCCAGTTTTTGGATAAGTTTTTTCTACCAATGTTGGTAATACAAACACCAAACCAAACCAAACAAAAAAAACCCCTAAATACAACAACAACAACAACAACAAACCCAACAAGACAAACAAACAAAAACCCCTCAACAAACCCTGAATGTCAACAGAAGATTTACAGAGGAATGCAATCAAGAATGATGTTGCAAATCAAGCCTAGAATCAGACTATCAAGAATTCAAAAACTTTCAGCTGTTTGCAATTACGGTGGTAATTGCTATTTTAAAATGTTTTCCTTCTTCCAAAGAAACTCCATGTTGTTAGCTGAAATTCTAGGGATTTTAAATCACAGCAAATCTCTGTGCAGCTGATGAAGTCTAAATATTATAGGCAATCAAAACAACATATTATTATCTACATATTTCAGCTGATTAAAAAAAAGTAGCTTTTGGAACTTCTTTAAAAGTTATTTTACTGTGTAGTTCTAGCTAATTACAGCATATTTTTCAGACCAAAACATTAGCATTAGATATTTTAAATAAAATGTGATGGATTTTTAAGGAAATTGCACCTGAGATCTTTGCTGTGTTATTTTAGTCTAAAAAATGATTCCTTTTCTTTCTGTTGTGAATCAGTTTTGCAGTGAAGTCTTGGTTGTAAACAACATGTAATATATAAAATTAAAGTTTCTGTAATAAAAAATACTGTGATTTAAAGATTGATGTATCAAAATTACATAATATGAGTGTAAGGTGTCCCTGCCCATAGCATAGGGGTTGCAATTGGATCATCTTTAGAGTCCTTTTAAACCCAGGCCATTCAATGGCTCTGTGATTCTGCTGGGTGTTTTCTTTTAGCAACAGTTCATTAGTTGATGGCTGAAGAACAGATATAAAGGTAAAATTGTAAAATGTCTGTTTGATCAATACCCAACAAATTTACAGAACTTGTTTTGAAAATGTATTCAGGAAAAAAAGCAAATGAGTGTTTTTATAACAGCTATTATATACCCACTAAGTCTGCATGAAGCAAAGGCAAAGGACTGGCAGGGCAGTGATGACACAGCACTGATACCACTGCAGTAGGATCAATGGCAGAGCTGGCAGAGCCCTATGTAGAATTTTTTTGAAGTTGGAGGCAAATTTTTAGTGCAGAATCCTGACTTACAGTCCTTGTTTACAGAACAGTCAGGATGAGCAACTGTATTAAAGTACCGAAGTTAAACTGTGTAAGTTTTGTGCTGTGTTTGGGGGTTTGTTTGGTTGGTTGGTTTTGTTTGTTTGTTTTTTCCCTGAAGAGGGGCTGGAAGGTGACTGTAAGTTTAGGATAAAGGAAAATCTTTAGACACCAAAATAACTGCAACTATAAAATTGGTATAAAATTGAAACTTGGGCTAATCTGTTAAACACCTAATTTTGTACTCACTGATTCATACCATTGAGGCCAAGAGTTTCATAAATATTTAGCATCTTTAGTAAGCTTGTGTGACACTTGCAGACAAAATAAAGCCAATAACCTTTAAAAAAAAGCAAAAAAGGGTTCACAGGTTGAAACCACATTAAACCACATAGTGTTGTTTAATCTGTAGTACTAAATTATTAAATCCTTCAAGGAAGAGAAATCTCATATAATTGAAAGAGTATTTGGGAAAATGACTTTTCAACATTAGAGTAAATCTGGTAAGTGTGAAAAAAATATTTTAATCAGGGCATGTATGTTGGGGATTTTTGTACAAGTAAGCTAGTCTTGTGAATCATTGAAGAGGGTCACTTGAAAGTTATTTTTATGATCTGCAGGATATAGGAAAGTTAGGGAGGAAAAAACCTATCATGACCTTTTGAGTTTTTAGTATATGTTGCTTTTCTGAGTTTATAAGTAGCTTACTTTTTTATAACTAAAAAGTGTGCTAGAAAAAAATCCAAAAATACATTTGGATCACATTTATAATATGGCTACATGTTTAGAAACAGACCTCTCATACATCATCTTATGCATTAGCAATAAAGGGATTTCAGCAGAGGTCCTTTGGTTTCTAGGACCTATAAACCTGAAATTAATTATGAAAGAGATACCATGGAGGTTTTTCCCTCTTACAAGGTGTCTCTAAATCTGATATGACATGATACTGTATGAATGAGAAAACAGTTATTATTCCAGATATAAAAAGCCTGAAAGTAAATCTGTAGTATTGCAACCGTGCTTGGGACAACACCACTCATTTTAGTCTATGGAATTCCTGAGCCAGCTGATAGATTAATCACTTTTGACAGTGACTCACTTTTTGACCTGTGGGGCAGGGAGAATGTCACAGCACTAGGAGAGGTTCTGTGATAATTGGAAAGTGAAGGGGACTTGGTGGTGCAGTAGCTTAGTGCATTAGCCTTTCCCCTCTGGAGACCTTGGTTCACATTCTGCCTTAGGGTCACTAGTGAAAATTCATGCTTTGCTATCCTACCTCTATTTGTACATATGACAAGAAAAGACCCCTATTTGGAAAAATGTTGTCTTTCTTCACTATAAAACACTGTATTGGCTGGGATCTTAGGGCCAATGTACATTGGTAGAGAACTTTAAAAGCTTTTATTCCTGAAATATGTGTCTGCCAAGATCACCACCCTGAAAGAGCATTCACTCAATATATTACTAAAAGGAAAAAAAAAAAAAAAAAAAAGGAATGTCTTCTAAGCTGATATGCATGAAAATAATGCAAATAATTAAGGAAACTCATCTGCAATATAAACGCTGTAGTGATATTTTCCCCACTTCCATTTGGAATTAACTCCTGCTAATCTTTCTTGCACTGAAGTTATATTTATCTTAAACCGTTTTACTTGAACCTCCTTCTGACTAAGATTTTCAAGTGCCAGAGAAGTGCTATTTCATATGCGGTGGAGTGGAGCAGTGATGACATGCAGTGATTAATTAATTCAAAAAGTACATGTTCCCTAAAGGTATCCTGGGAACCACTTTCCAAGCCTCTTTAAAAGAAACATATTGCCTGCATTCACAGGTGGTAGTAAGCTGAATATAGATTGGTTATCAGTGATGTACTGCCTTTTATTACATCTGAAGTGCTTACTTTTATTGCTTTGTAACAAGGGTGCTGCAACTAATTGTGCTTAATGATCCAATGCAAAGAGCCTGAATTTTGTATTATTAACTCCTCCTATGTTTATCTTTTCATCTTCTTCAAAATTTACAAGTTCCAAGTTACATTAGGGATTTGAAGCAATGTGTGAACACCTTAACTTGAAAATCCCCACAAAAATGTTATCTGTGTTTACAATTGTGCGAGAGCTTCCCTCTTTAAACATGAATTAAATGTTCAGGATGGGTCCAGCCTGAGAACCTTGGTGACTAAAGCAGTCTGTTTAAGGATGCAAGAGGCATCAGGGAAGATCCACAATTTTATACCTTTTTCCCGGCAACAAGCAATAACAATTATGGCTCCATCTCTGGAGCAGATGACAAGAATTTTCAGCTAACCACAGTATCCAGTCTCTATGCCTTTTTGACAATAGTTTACCTCTTACTTTAGGGAAACATGGAGTAGAAATTAAAACCTTTTTTCCTTCAATAATTACAAAAAAGATAGAGGGAGTAACAGAAGAAGCAAAGGATTAAAGGACGAAGACTGGACAGAGGATACTTGAACAGAAAGCAGAAGACAAGGACAGAGCTGTTTGACTGATAAATCTTTCTTTTCAACTGTGCTAGACAAAGAAAGCCTGAATAAGCATCAAAAAATTAAGAAACTTTAATTAAAATTTATACTTTAAAGTGCAACCTTTTAAGTCACCTTTTAATAGGGTGATAGGAGCCTTCATTTGAGACCTTTTCTTTGCCTGCATGAAAAATCTTCCAGAATTGTGAAAGCCTTTAAGTAGTTTCTATAGTAATTAGACTCTAGATCTCTTTTAAGTGTCCTAGATTTCTTTTCTTTGAATAGTTAGGTTTCTTCAGTCGTTAGGTTTTGTTGTTGCTGGGGCTTTTTTGTGTGTTTTTTGATAATTTTTGGGGTTTGAATGGTTTTTTTTTTTCCTAAACCAGATGGAGTTGATTGAAGTCCTGAATAAGAAGAACAAGAAAGGATTGAACATTGTAATGTTCACATAAAGGAGTAACACCTGCATCTTGCCAGGTCAGCAAATGGAGAATTATGAGTTGCAGGATGTTGGTAAAAAAAAAAACCTGAAATAGTCCTTCAACAGCTTAAGCAAGTTGGTCCAGAACATTACTTTTAATTTTTTATTGTAATTGTATATCTGATGTCTTAAACCAAAAACCTTATGAATAATTCTCTTCCTAAATCAAAATGTTGCCTTATATACAGCACATTTTCATAATTTGTTCACTTATGCTGTGCCACGTCACAAATGAGGTTCTAAATGAAGTGAAAGTTGGCTAGATTGATGAAGCCCTGCTGATGTTAAAGTTGTAGAAAGAGGAATAGTACAGTGTGCTTCTTCTGGAAGCCTACATGAACCTCCCAAGGAATTTTTTAGGACTGTTAGTTTTGCTTAGCCCTCTTTTCTCAGAAGCCAGATAGTATTTTTACTCCAATTTCAGTCTTAGGTGGTCAACAGTGCTTCTCACTAATAAGTGGCCATTCATCCTAAGACAGCTGAAATTTGTCTCTGTTTGATCCTATGCTCTCACAGATGTGTAGAATTTAACCATGCTAATTTTTAGAGGTTCTTTTAGCTTTTGTTTTTAATTATGAAATAGAAGATAAAGGTAATGTAGCAGTTGCAATGAAGTGTTCAGATTTCTAGCTGTTAACAGAAGCGTGTGTACTTCTGGATTTGATACTGAGTTGAGAAAATAATCTGACAACTTATTTTTACACCACTTAAATATTGGTGTGGAGTTTTTTTAAGTTTCAGTGTTGTTAGGTATGATGCACAGAAGCAGGGTGAGAAAGTGATTTCATGCTCTATTTCTCCAGATGAAGTTTTGTGCTTTGTTGACGAATACTGACATGTAAGCCCAAATTGCAACTTCTCAGGTCTAACAATGATATATTAAAAATTTGTTTACAGAAGCCAGAGGTGGACTTTTACAGGCCCCACAAAACTTTTGAAATTAATTGATAACTTATCCTGAAACAGGTTAGCTTGAAAAAATTAGCCTTTTTTGGTTTTAGTCATCACTTCAAAGATGATGACTGCTTTATATGCTTTTTACATAGGTTGTTTGGTGCCAAAATTTGTAATTATATTTAAGTTTGAAAAAAGTGGTGACCCTGTTGGAGTTTTATTTTCTTGATTGTCTATTATCAAATAAGCTTACAGTACTTGGCAGGATATAAAAGGACAAAATTATCTAATCCATGAACATAAGAATTAATCTATAGCTTTACTTTTGAAATCTCTAGAGTAACTCTGTCTTTGTTATTACTTAACCCAGAATTTTACCATGTGACTGTTTTTGGTTTTGGTTTTTTGTTTTTGGGTTTATTGCAATATTCATGGCTCTGTCCATGGCTCATGATGTCTCTGAGAACAGAGCAGATAGGAATGAAAACATCTCCAGCCAGCCATCAGTCCGTGGTAGCCCAGCCTCAGCCTTTAATCATTAGCTTACTGTAACTGGGCTCCTTACTGGGTTGATACATTTTCTACATGTTTTAATTTGAACTAAAACAAAGAAATAAATGCTACATCTTTTTACTGGGAATAAACTTCTTAGAAAAAGTTTTACCCAGCGCCACTCAAGTCATTTATGGCTGTGATTCTTGTTCCTACATCATAATCGCAAAAAAGATTGTCACCTAATATTATAGCAAAGTATTGTATTAGGCTGTTTATCTGGCCAGATATATATTTCTGAGCTATTTCTAGTGTTTTATATTTATCTTTATTTCCTGAGGTAGCTCTGTGAAGATGGAAATTTATTCCATTAAGAAAGTGAATACTGTGGGTTTTATGTTGTTAACCCACAACTTTGCGGTATGAGAAAAAAATGGTGGAGAATGAGGAAAATTAGGTTACTAGTTTGATAATAATAGCAAAACATTTAATAATGTATCAGATAACATTATCAAAAGGTTTGTGTAGCTGCCTACATTCCTAATGAGAATTTCTGAAAAACAGTCATAATCACTAGTTTATGATAAAGTATCTGAGGCTTCAGATGTTTTGTCCAACAAGCATTTATATCACAGTAGTGTGTAAGTAGGTTTACTAAAGAGCTATAAATGTAATTATGGCACTCTGATATAAAATTGTTTCAGAGGCAAAGTTATTTCAGTCAACAATAATGGAGTACTTTTGGATGAAGTAAAATTATGGCACTCTGTTCATTATAGAAACCATCATACTGTTAATAAGAGTATTATTTAGCATGAAAATAAATTTTATAGCCCCTTCTTCAGGCTCTGTTCTTTGTTGCTTGGAATGTAGAAATTAGGTAGCTGTGGGTAGGTAAGGCTTTGAGCTGACTTTTTTCATCCTGCACCCTTGATTGACTTTGCTGCAAAATGTTCCCAGTCATAACTCTACATGACATTCAGGTTATAGCCTGATTATGTGACTACAGCCAGGTGCTGTACACCTGACAGATTTCAAGAGGTATAGAAAAGGTGTTAAAGAAGTGTCTCAGTTTTCCAAAGTCCGTATCAGTGAGGAATTGGTTACCTCTGGAAGTATTTCTAACTCTGTTTTGCTCAAAACAAATCTTGAAGTTTGTCTTTCATGTATTTAGAACTCTTTAAAGGAATGATTCCTTCAAAATGACAGTGACTTCTGAAAGGATAAAAGCTTAAGAAAACACATAACATACTGAAATATGCACACGTATTGTACCTCATCTTGCCTAGTTCTCCATGAAATGTCAAAAGAACCTCCTACTGTGATATGTCTGTGAGCTCTGCAAGACTGATTAAATTTCTATATAATGTCAATCGTTGCATCCTGTGAACCATAAATTATAAAATTTGTTTCTATTTTATCACTCCATAAAATGCTTTAAAACTTTTTTCGTATCAGATACAAAGAATAAATGGTGACTCTCATTTTTTTTGTGGCAATTTTATGCACATGGAGAAACAGAATGTAAGTGTGGAGTATATTCTTTATATATGTGTGTGAAAGGAATAGATTAAGAAAGCATTTACTACAATAAAATATATAATATCATGATTTATCTCTCAATTTTGCAACTTCCCAAAATAAGGGAAGAAAATTAGGTGCCCAAAGCCGGACATGTTGATGTCCCTTGAGAGCAGAACAGAGAATATTCGGGCTGTAAGAGAATGCAGTTTCCTCCCTTACATTTTTAACCAGTGGAATAGAGAAGTATAATCAGGAGATTGGTGCTAGAGAAGATTTGCTTTGTGACAGAAACTGGTGTTAAAAGGGCTCGTGGTCATTTCTCACACCACTTCAGAATGTGTGGTTTCTCTTCAGAGTCTCAACTTACACATTTAAATCATATTCAATGTTTTTGACCTTTTGGCACCACACACCAAGAGGCTCATGTGAGGAATCTGTTCCTCTTGAATTGCTGACTGTAGTTTAAGACCATTGTTCAGAGAATTTCAGGATTAGGAATTTCAAACTGAGACGAATGTAATAAAAATGCCTTTATTCTCATTCTCATCTCTGTCTCACACTCTGTCACTCTCTCTCACAGGGTTTTGTACTGCGGCTCATCACCATTGCATCTGAGTGCATTCCAAATAAAATAAATAACAGTAGCAAAGCCTCTAGTGAACATCATGGGGAACATCAACATTGAGAGGCAGGGCTTATAAATCTGCATGCAACACTGTATGAACGTGCTTAGATTGCTTCCAGACTGGAGCTGGCTTGCATCCAACTCTTGAGTAAAGTGTACTTGAGTGACTCCAGGTCTATATTCTCTTTATGGATTTTCATTTGAATTGATGTCTCTTTCAGGGCAGGGATACAGTGGAAGAAAGGTGAAAGAGGGAGGACTGTTTGTAACAACTTTGTGTTTGTGACAACTGTGCACAAAATTTTTATTCAGATTTTTAGTCTCACAGTTATGAATATCCCTGTGATTTCTTGTGTTATTCCTCAATGAGAATAAACATAACTTTAATAACTTTTCTTATTTTAAAAAAATTGCAGTGGAATTAATTTGAGTTTTTCATGTAAAACTACATGCTTCTGTATTTTTTTATTTTTATAGTTTCTTGTATCTTTAATATTGTAGTTATCCTGAACAATATGCCATTCAACCAAGAGCAAATATAACTTGATCATAATGGAGTGTCTTTCAAAAACGTAGTATTAATTTTGAGAATGGATCATAAACAGAAGCCTCTAGTAAAATTTTGTAACATATAGTCTGTGGTAAAAAGTATGAATAAAAGTAGCAATTGCAAGAATTTTGAAATTTTAAGTGACAAGTATTGTAATAGGAAAATGTAAAGTAAACAGTTACAAAATTCCTAAAATCTGAACCACATTAAACCAAGTGCAAGGAAAAAAAAAGAGGGATTAACCCCCTTCCCTCAGTGAAAACACAGTTAGATTGTAGGCATCATAGGGCAGATATTGTGGGTGATTTTCTGTGTAACCAAGATGCTGCTAGCCTAGATTCCTAGATCTCATGAAGGGATTGCATTCCAATGCATTCAGAGGTTTTCTTTATGAAACTGTCTTACAGCTGGCTACTTTGTCAAGAGCTGACGAAGAAATGGTTTGCTGAAATGTTTGAGTATCATCAAAAAGACATGGTAACAGTGAGCTATTTAGTAATAACCAGTTTTCTCTAACTGTTGATAAAATTTCTGGAGTTTGGATAACTTCTGAAAGGTTAGTGAGTGCAACTAGATTTTTGAGTGAAATCTGCAAGTGTAGGAATTGTGTTTCTAAAGTCAGAGGCCTTGATGCAGTGCTGTGTTTTGATTTTGGGCCTTCTGCTAGGTTTCAGGTGAAATACACTTTGTCCTGGCGGGGAGAAACAAGGGTATAGGTCATTTATGATAAGCAGGTCTTCTCTTATTTTGGTATGTTGTCACTTGCTATATATTCATTGCATTTCTTGCCTAATTCATGTAGTCTCCGTAAAACTGAAAATATATCAACCCTTGCAAAATGACTAGTCATTTACCAGCTATTTTTGAATCTGCAGAAAAAAACCCCAAAAAACCCCAAAAACTCTGGTATATTTGGCAAATGTTGATTTTGTAATACATTGGTGTGATTCCCTCAAGAGTGATTCTGACACAAAGGTTTTCCTGGAGAGGATCGGCATGATAGACATACAGCAACTGAACAACTAAGAGAAAGCTGTTGAGTTTCTAACCTTAGAGGAAAAGATAAAAGAATTTAAACCTCAGAACTCAAAGATTGCATGGATTGTTGCTAAGTTGGGTTTTGTAATTTCCATTCTTAAAAGATGCATTATTTACTTAAATAAGGAAGTATCCATTAGTGTTGTACATAAACTTGATGACAATTTCATAAGCTAAATGAGCATGGCATACAGTTTTCCAGTATTCCTGGTGTTGAGACAAATATAAAGGCAATATCTCTTAGTTTAAATTGTAAAGGAATTAATGACTTCTGTTCTCTTCAATACCCAGAGATGAAAATCCACTGTTTAGCAACTAGAGAGTAATCGATCTGTTTTTATATGTAACTCAGAAAGTACAAGAGAGATTTCAGTGAGACCTTTAAAACAGTTAAAAGTAATTTGATTGGAATACAGCAAAAATACCAGAATATCTACCTAAATACACCTATTGTTTTCCTAAAGGATTGGAAAGTTGAATAAAATTCATTTCCTGAACCCAATAAGTTATTCCTATGTGTTCTATATAAGCCTTAGTAGAGAATATTTGGTGAGAGCATTTTAGAAGACATCAAGGAAAAGAATATTTCTCCTGTATAGCTTCTTTTTGATCATTAAAAATGATTTTGACATCACAGGTTGATACTACATCTGATGAGGACTATGTAAGTTATTCAATTTGTTTGCAAATGTTTAGTTATATTATTATTATATTTCGAAAGTGATTTTTCCTAGGTATTAATCAAACTCCTATTGAATTTAATTTTATTTTTATTTTACCTGGCATATTAGAGCAAAGCATGTGTAGAGCTAACTAAAGACGGCAAAAGGAGGACATATGGATTTGAATCTCATGAGCTGCTGCTTTTGATATTGCTCAAGAGGCAGTGTGGGTCTAGACTGACAGCTGAAAGACTGCAAAGGCTGAAGATTTGTATCTTGGTCACCAAACAACTTGCAATGACTTTCTGGCTGGATTTTTGCAGAGGAGCAAGAAGGTATGTATGTGGGAAGGAAAGAAGAGATTTATAGTGCTTTATCAGAGTTCCTGACAGAACTGAGCCTCTAGAATGTCAGCTAAAAGGGAGAATATATCAGTAAACTAAGTAAAACTTAAACTTTTTATTATTTTTCAAGTGTTAGGAAGCCTTTTCCAGAAGCCTAAAGAATGTATCAGAATTTTAAAGTTTTTGTTTGTTTGTTTTCTGCAGGGAGGTTCTGTTTTAAAACCTTCACATAGGGCCTTAGGTTTTAGGATTTGGAACAAAGGAATTTCAATTAATAGATGATTCACAGAGTTCCAGTCTGTATTTGAAATACATTGATTTCTATAAGGAATAGGTATGTTGCAATTTTATTTCTTTAAAATGCTCCTTAAAAAATCAACTTATTTAAATTCAGATTCACTAGAAAACATTGAGGCAACGGAAACCTTCATCTCTTTTTCTTCCATGGGGTCACAGATACAGAACTTTATTCAATTTGAGAAACAAAAGCGAATGAATAGAGAAGTAAACATCCCAGAGGTGCAGAAAATTACTCAGAAATGTGGAAGCCTCTAAGGTATTCCCTAGTTAAAGAAAATGTAGGAGGAATCAATAAATGAAGCTGCCACCTATTTGAATTCTGGGAATACTGCTTATCCCAGCACAAAGATAGCTCTTGTCAGCTCACTTTAAGGAAGACTTAGGAATTAATTAATATTTTCAATCAAAAAAGATAGAAACAAGTGGAAAGGTCAAATATACAGGAAAATGGCAGGGGTTTTTCTAAGGAAAATAACCAGTGCCCTGGATCTGTAGAAGACAGCTTGTAGACTTGCCCATGGGAGGGGCAGTAAAGAAAGTGACAGCTAAAGCTTTTCAGCTTTTCATTGCAAATGTCTTTCATTGCAATGTCTTTTGT
Source organism: Urocynchramus pylzowi (assembly GCA_013397555.1). NCBI lineage: Eukaryota > Metazoa > Chordata > Aves > Passeriformes > Fringillidae > Urocynchramus > Urocynchramus pylzowi. Next base: position 622,376 of record VZRH01000783.1, on the reverse strand, counting down.
CTTTCATGTTCTTCCTTTTTCAGATAATTGACTTCCTTCAGAGTCCTTCCAATTTGACATTAGTTGGAATAGAAGTTTGTTAGATGTTGGCCCACTGGTAACTGGGCTTCAGTAACCACTGGGTACCACACAGACTCTTAGCTACATGCCAGTCAAAGAGAAGGGTTCACAGTGTTCAGAAATAATCACAAAGGTGAAAATTTTAGTTGTCTGGTTTTGTTTTTTACTCAGAAAACTTTAAACATATCTTCAATTTCTTCAATTATATTTCTTGATGGCTCAGCATAAGTTCTTCTTCAAAAACTGAAGAATTTATGCCAGACCTTTGACCTAGAAACCCTAACAACAATTGAAATTTCAGCTCTCAGTCTTGTTACCTGGTGGTGATATTATATTTCAGTGAGTTATAATACAAGAATGAGTACCATTTAGAAGGGTGAAGGCATGGACATAAGCAAAGTGCTTTCCACCTTTCTAAAGCTTTGTAGCATTTTGGTTTGTTATCTAGAATAACTAAAGTTATATGAAACATCATTATTGAGAACCTATTAATGTGTTTTGAGAAACATTGATGCTAACCTTATGTCATAGGAATGATGTACAAGAATTCATTTCTTCAAAAGCTTACTATAATTAGGCAAGGCCAACAAGGAGAGGAGAAGAAACAAAAAATGTGGACTTACAGGATGGGAGCAGTAACTTTATCATCTCCACATTCAATATCTATTACTAGTCCCTAAATAGGTCGCAGAACTATTCATATTGGGAGTGAGAGGTGATAATAGACAATTGCAAGGTGCAGCTGTTTACCTTGGCTAACCACCTATAATTAAGCAGCCAATTTAGTGCTCTATGACAGCTAGGTTAATGTAAATACTTTCAGAGAGTTGTTAGCAGCCTTTACTCTGCAGAAATTGAGCTGCTGCTGACTCAGAAAGTTTCATGGTGAGTGGTAAGACAAAAAGAGGTTACAATTTACTAGGAAGTTTGAGAAATACTACATTGAACTGTACCTTTTCTCAAATATTCTAGTCGTCTTCTGATTTTACTTCACAAAGCTTGACATTTGTGGTTTGCTTTTACAGATCATGGGGTCTGTTCATACATTAACTCTGCCTATAATTAGGTGAGTGTAGATAGCAAGCACAGCAAGAAATTCAGCTTTCTTCTCTGTGGCTGAAGTTCAGTCAGAGTAATGTTTTCCTGCATGGTAGCTCAGATATTCACTCTTAGGTGGTTCAACAGCTTTATTTTTAATTTGGTCCTTAAAATCTGGTTTTGTCTCTCCTATTACTTATAAAAGTCTGTGACAGTCATGTGAATACTGGAAATAAGTATTACACTTCTATTCTTTATAAAAATTTCTCCTTCTCTGATTATCTGTCATGGTTTAACCCCAGCTGGCAACTAAGTACCACACAGCTTCTCACTCACTGCCCCACTCTGATGTATGGGATGGAGAATCAGGGAAAATAAATGAAACTCATGGGTTGAGGTCAGAACACTTAGATAATCAAAACAAAGTAAAAAGAAACCAAAGAAAAACATAACAACAACAACAAGAACAATTGTAATAAAAAGGAGGGAGAGCTAAAGCCCAATAAAAACAGCACAACTGCTCACCCCCTGCTAACTGATGCCCAGCCCTTTCCCAAGAAGTAACTGGCCCCTCATGGGCCACTTCATCCAGTTGACATACTCAGCAGGATGTTCTGTGCTACAGAACATCCCTTTGCCAGTTTGGGACAGCTGTCCTGGCCATGTTCCCGACCGACTAGCATTTTGTGCAGCTCCTCTTTGGCAAAGCCTGAGAGACTGCAACGACTAAAACATCAGTGTGTTACCAGCATTATTCTCTTACTTCATCCACAACACATCCCTGTAGCAGCTACTAAGAAGAAAATGAGCTCTCTCCCAGCTAAAACTAAAAGAGAATCCAGCCTCTTATGTTCAATTTCTCTGGGCCAGCTATTCAAGGAAAGCTTTGACATGTAGTTAGAAAAGTATTGTTAGGAGGAAATCTTTTAGTGCTGTATCAGTACATCTCCCCCATAGTCCTCTCCCTGGTTCCCTGCATTTTAAGTTTTCTAGAAGATTTTGGCTTAACTCACTGTCTATGATTTTGTAAGATCTCCTGATGTGGAATACAAGTGAATGTTGTCTCTTCTGATGTATTGGTATATAACCTCTAGGGAGCAAAAAGACTGCAGTTTAGTTGAGCCTCTGTAGCAGTTGGCTCTCTTGTTCTCTATAGGGAACTCTAGAATGGAAAAGGGAGCCAGTCATGCATGCTATAATTTACGTCTGATTGATGAAAGGTTTAGATTCACAGGAACAATTTGCACTGAGGCTCCTGTGGGCATAAAACTGAAATATTTTGCCACTGCTATCCAGCATTAAGTTTTCTCTTGATCAGTTTCATATCCTTCCATGTCAAGTTCATCCTTGGAATTAATGCTTGAAGTTATATGTTTAGATGATGTAGTCTTTTTTCCTGTATTCAGCAATCAAGTAAGTTAACCTGTAGCTGAAATCACTGCCTAATAAACAGATAAATACATTTTCATGGGAAAAAGCACATCACACAGTATTTGTTATGTTTTCAAACTCAGTTTAAACTTCATTTATATAATAACCAAATATATGCACATTAATTTGCTAAGATCTTCAGAATAAACACAGTTTTCAAGCAAATTGCTAGCATCAAATAAAAGCTTTTGAAAATCTCAAAAAGTACAGGAAAATAGTACTTGTTAATGAAATAGAATCAGGCCAATGTGGTAATATCAGTAAGTTCTCAAACATACTAAATTAAATAGTGTCAGACTTACTATTATGTAAAAACTATAGTTTATATTACTATTATATCCCAAATATAACTCCTGTTGCCCAATCAATAACTGCAACCACCACTATGAAAATTTTGTTCTGGCCTGGCATGTGCCACACTGAAGCTACAGAACTAGAAATACCTTGAAATGGAATGATAAAGGATAGTCGAATTTGCTTGTTTGTTCTTTTCCTGACCTTTAGTATTTCTGAAATATTAGGACACATTGAGGAAAAATATTAAATGAATCTATGCAATGTAAGAATAATCAAATACCGTTGTTTGCAAAGTCGTAACATATTTTTTTTCACTGAAATGTGCCTTCAAAATGAAGCACCAGAAAATTCTCATTCTTTAAGTGTATTTCCAAACTAGCTAAACATGTAAATATATAAATTTGCTGTAAAACTTATTAATGGGTATTTGTTTACATATTTTTATCTCAATTATCTATGCCCATAGGACCCATGCAATCAATTTTTCACTAAGTAGTTTTCAAAATATAATTACTCTTATGGGTAGGTCTATGAACAACAGTGTCATTTACACTATCGTTCACTAATTGCACTTCTAAGCCGTTATAATGAATTATACTTGTACATTCTTTAGGAAGATCAGTTAATGCTAATCATTTCTATCACATATATCACTGAGAAGACATCCATCTATAACAGCCTTTTCATTTACAGCCTCTTTCCCTTTTAATTTTTTTCTGCATTGTAAGAAAAGGCAGTAAATGAATTGTGTGTGCTCACACATTGTAAGCCTTGCAAACTTGGCAATAAAAGTTGAGATTTGAAATTTAGAAGATGTGTTTTTCTATTTTTTAATAAATCTAAGATGGAAATTATTAGGTTTGTGATTATTAAATGTGCAGTTCTGGGACACCAATTCAGGAATTACTGGCCATGGGGATAACAGAAATAAACACTAATGGTATGAAACTTGATGTATTTATGAATGGACTGTATAGAGCAGGTTTCTTTTCATGTTGGGTGACCAGATTGATCAACCCAGATGTTTTTTAAGCCCATTTTCTGTGCTTTAACAAGACAGAGCAGTATCTGCTACAAAGCAAGGAGCTGAGTGCTTTTGTGTAACCAATCTACAGACTGCATTCAGACATGCAGGCAGTAAAAAGATTCCTTTGCAGGAGGAGAGATGCTAAAATAATGATCTTGTACTTTCATGAAATCCTTGTGACTTGTTTGACAAGGAAAGTGTAATTTCTTAGGATGTGGGAAACTTTGCCGGGGATTTAGGTACAAGAAGCCCAGAGTCCTTGAGTGTGAAAAAACAGCTGCCACCTCTTCTCTCCCTGTTATCATCACAGAATATTAAGACAATGTTTCACTATTGCCTTACTGGAATTTCTAAGAAGTTGTGGAAACACCTATAGCAAGGATCTTAAAAACGCAATATGTACAAAAAATAAATTCATGTTGGCATGTGTATCTAGTATAAACAATAAGCACTAACTGTTATCACAATTTTTGTGGTTGGAATCCTCATAAAATTACCATGGTACCTAAGCTACTGGTGTCTTTCTTACATTTGAGTTTTGAAGTGATAATAGTGGAAACTATGTTTGAAAATATTAGAAATATGAAAGAAGTGATCTCTTTTGTTAGGTTTTAAATGTGAAGGAAAACACCGAAAAAAATAAAATTGGTTTTTCTACACCAAAATTGCAGCTTACTGAGAAAGAAATGTTAATGATTAACCAAAAAGACCTATGGTTTAAAAACATGCTTTGAAAGGGTGTGAGAAATTTTTTTTTGTGAAAAAAGTGCAATGTAAGAAAATGGAATACAAAGGAGCTTTATAGTGTCTGAGTAGTATACCTTCCTGGAGAGGAGTCACACTCCTCTCAACTCAGTAACTGAGCCATCTTTTTTTACAGATGGAGAGAAAAGGGACAATATTATTTAAGAATTCTTTTATTTTGTTTGTGCTTAATACCTCTAGTGGATGATTCCTCACAGACATTCCAAAGACAGGTTTTAAATGGTGCAGTTTCATTAACCAGTTTACTACATCAATTTTATCTATAACTGCTGACATGCATTCAGTAGATTTTGGCATCTTCATGTATGGCTTTTGGAGTCTATTAAGTAAAGCTAGGAAATAATCATGCAGGCAAGCCCACATTCTCTCCAGTTCATGTGGACAGCTATAAGAGAAAAATTATTAGAAGAGTCTGATAACTGATGAATTTCGTAGCCATAAATAGAAGTTAAAGTGATAAAGAGAAGGAAAATGAGAAGGCTACCTTTGCACAATAAGGGAGGAAGTGGCTGTGTAAATGGGCCATGAAGTGCACCTGGGAGATGAAGTAAAGCTCTACAGCAGACTAATTGCTGAAGAGAACCTGGTTGAAAGAGGTACTGCAAATCCCCTTCAAAACCAGGAACAGTCAGATTCTTGCAGTCGAAGTATCCTTGTCAACAAGAACACAGTGCCCTGGAAAAAAATCCCAAAGAAGAGCTTTTCCTTGAACTATCTGCCAGCTGTCAAACTATGAAATGTAGATCTTATTATATATTATAAATCAGTTTTATGGGAGCAAGGAAAAAAATCCACCATTATTTTTTATATCAGGAGAAATCTATAAAACATTGAATTCTTAGGATTTATACTATAGTTTTGTCCTTGTACTTATGACTTTTTTTTAAGATATTAGGTATAGAGATTTTCCTCAATATTAACATCTTGAAAGAAGTATTCTGATAGAGATATCTCAGCTGAACTATTCTGTTGTTTTGTGAGTTTAAACTGGATGGGACTGAATTCCCCTAGAATGGGTGGCAGAACATTCTGTCATATATATACTGCATTTCCTTTTCTTTCTCTACCCAAGAGTTTGTAGCCACCAAATATGAAGTATTATCAGAATGGGTAAAAAAAGTGTATGGAACATGCCTGGGGTCCTTTGGCATCTGAACCCAGCACATGAATCCAAAACAAAACTAAGTTTTATTCTAAAGTTATGTCATTGACAAAGTAGCTGAAAGTAACGGGTGAGTGAAGTGCTTTAGCTGCAGACATACATTTCCATAGAATCTGTTCTTTCTTCTGCTCTAGAGCCCTGCACTATTTGGTGCAGATCCATGGCTGTGAAAGGTCCTCTCCTATGCCCATCCCTCATCTGTTTCTGTTATCCACTGATAGTCTGCACCAAGCCTCTAAAGGACCTACTGTCAGAGCAGCCAGTACTAGTTTCAGACTATACTTTCAGGCACACTGTGTGAAGGCAGACAATTTTATTCAGTGGAACAGCCCTAAAAGCAGGCTAATTCAATAGTTATAGTCATTAACCCAGAGTTTCAGTACTGTAACTTTCATTTTCTTTGTAGTTCATAGGTGTAGTTAACAGGAAATAATCCCAAGAATGGTCAAAATAGACTGTATCAAGAGTATATCTAGTACAGCACCTTGTCTGTTACACAGATGTGTAGTGGATACTTAAGGAAGACAGTAAAAACATACAGGATTGCTTTCTCTCCTGCATTTTCAGCAATCAGTGCTTTAGGGCTTACAAAAGTGAGAGGTTGCAGTTGGACTGCTGTGTTTAATAACTGCTGATGTACCTATTCTCTGTCAGCTAGTCTAGTCCTTCTCGTAAGTCATTTATGCTGCTAGAGATTCAGAAAGAAAATCTGCAGCTCCACAGCATAAGTGCTGTAAAAAGCAGTGCTTATTTTTTAAAAAAAATCTATTGTTTGATGATGTAATGAGTGTTTGTAATTTTAATTTTATGACACATAATGAATTATTCCAACCTGCTCTTTTTCCCTCTGTTTATGACTTTGGATTTCTATTATATGGCCACTCAGTCATGCTGTTTGTGTCAGGTCCTATCTGCTAAGATTCTTCTCTTTTATAGCACCACCATGCTTCTGACTATTTTGCCTTTTTCTGCTTTCCTACTGCCATGTAAAAAAAAAAAACAAAAACAAAAAGCAGATGAGAGTTACATGCTGTATTGATTAAGTAGAGGTATTTCTTGAATAGTGCACAATGATGTCTTCTGTTTTACCATGAATTTCTTTTATTTTTCTACCTTGTCTATGAAGGTAGAAAAATCTCTCTGTTTTTCTACCTCTCCACTGCCAATCTGTTCATGTCTCTGCCTGACTGGCTTAGTGGATGAAGGCAGAACAGTTGGTGTTTATCTTCAGTAAGGCTTTTGGAATGGTCTGAAGCTGTCAAAGCGCAGGTCAGATGAGTTCAGAGGCGCAGAGAATTGTGATCAATGGCAGAAAGTCTATCTGGAAGCAAGTCAATAATTACCTACCTTGTGGTGTTGGTAGCTGGGCCAGTACTGTGGAACACTTTTATTAGTGACCTGGATGGTGGGGAAGAGTGTACCTTCAGCAAGTTTGCAGAGGATAGGAAACTGAGTGGTGTGTAGAAGACAGGCTAAAGAAATGGAGCTGAGATGAATTTCATGGAGGTTTACAAAGGGAAATGACAAATCCTGCCCCTGGGGAACAGCAGTCTGAGGCACCAGTACACACTAGGGGCTGGCCTGCTGGAAAGCTGCTCAGCAGAGGACATTAGTGCCTTGGTGGACAGCAAGCTCATCAAGTACAAGGAGTGCATTATCACAGCAAAGAAGGCCAATAACAGAATCACAGAATCATTAAGGTTGCAAAAGACCTCCAAGATCGTAGAGTCCCACCTTTGAGCAATCACCACCTTGTCAACTAAACCATAGCACTAAGAACATCCTGGGCTGCCTTAGGGAGGCCATTACCAGAAAGCTGGCAGAGGTGTTCTTTGCTGTCTACTCATTACTGGTGAGATACATCTGGACTGCTTGGTCTAGTTCTGGATGATTAAGGAATTGGAGCATCTTTTGGAGCATGCCACTTAGAAAGGTTAAAAGATTGTTTGTTTGACCTCAATAAGAGAACATAAACAGTTTTGTGATTCTCTGCAATGTCTTCAAAATCTTTCCTGAGTGGAAACCAAGAAGTTATTTTGACTATTTAATCTGCATTCTTCATACCCAGTGCTTTGAAATCCATCTGCTGTTTCATCAGTTGGTCACTCAATGAATCAGTGAGTCATACCCTGTAGTCATTTGGCTGGGTATTGATAGGATAAAAAGAAACATTGTAGGAAATAGCCTGGGGATCCTGGTGGATATGTTGAATATGAGTCACCATGGTACCCTCACAGCAATGAAGGCCTATTGAATAGTGCAAAGGTGGAGGGAAGTGTTTTTTTCTTTCTGTTCAGCACTTTTGCTGCTGCTCTGATTTTATGCTCTGCTAAAGGACACATGACATGGAAGGTACAGCTGGGAGAGGTGAGTTTATTTGGCTTTAAGGAAAGAAGGCCCTGGGAGGACCTTGCCACTGGCTTGAATTACCAGTGAGACTTTACTGGGTATACAGAGCCAGAAACTTCTCAGAGGTACACAGTGAAAAGATCAGAGCTATGGCAAGGGAAATTCCTATTAGACTGTGAAAAGTTGTTTTGTTTTGTTCCATCAAGTGTAATCAAATGCTGGAACAGGCTGCAAAGAAGTTTTGTAACTGTCATATTGGAGATATTCAAAAATCAGCCATATAAAGCTATGGCCCACGTGATCTGACTTCAAAATAGTGCAGATTTAAGTGGGAATAGATAACCTCTCATTCTAAATTATTTTGAAATTCTGTACTCTTTTTGTACCTATTTATAGCCAGAAATAGATACAGTATGTGGAATAATGTTGGGTCATTCCATTGCTTTTTCATCTCAATATTTACTCAATTTTTAAGATTAGTTTAAGAAAGCCTGTCTTCATTCAGAATATTGTTTGCTATCTTTTAATCAATAATGAATTCTTAAAAGTATCTGCTATTTTATCCCCCAGTTTTTGCAGTTTGATTTTAAATCCTTTGGTGAGGAACAGCTATCCAAGAGATCAAGCACATCATACATCTCAAAATCCTCTAAAAGACCCATTTTTGTAAATGGGTGAAGCACCCATTTACAAAAAGGCTGTTTTCTGGTGCTCCTTGTGTTTACTGACATATATATAATCTTAATTTGTAACAGTTTATTTGATAAAGAAGTCAGAATTTCTAGTCCTTAGCTCCCAGATCACCTCTGGAGACATTTTAATGAATTACCATTATTAAATGCCATCTCCCTTTCCCTTGTACAATAGCAGATTTAAACAGTCATTTAAAGACCACTGCTAATAAAACAGCAATTTTATGTGAATTCTTTTAAAAATATATGTGGTTACTTGTAAGTCATGGTGATTTTTTGCTACCCAACTAACCAATTTGTTCAAAATACCTCTTACTTTCATTCAATTTGAGATAGTATTTTAGACCTTTCCCTGTCAAAGAATTGCTCTGATAAGGAATTTTCTTCTTGATTCTCTAGTGAACATGAGATGCTGTATTCATGGGGTGAATGCTGATCTTACTGAAGTTAATCTGAGTTTTAATTTAAAGAATATACAGTTCAGCCTTGGTGTGTATCCACTGACAAATACTGTGTATTTGTGCTTGGAATCCTTGATTGTTTACATTCAAGCCAGTTATGTCTGAATAAGGATACAGCAAACCAGGAGGCAATTTTTTTTTTCCAAATATATTGTTTAAGATATATGAGTAAAACCCAGTAATTACAAAAACGTTGTTAGGTATTTAAATAGTGATTATTTATGTTACAGGTAAACATTTATGTTACAGATGTAAACTGACTGTGTGAGGATTCAAAGCTACTCTAGAAATCAGTGTGGACTGGGATGTTCTGCATATATTCTATTCTTTAAGACCACTCAAACTGTTGAAAAAGCAAAGCCAGTTTATTCAGTGACTGAAGTATTTAAAAATGATAGAATAATATAATCAGAATCTAAATTAAGCCTAAATTTTGCATTGTGGCCTTTATGCATAATTATTATCAAGCAGCAAGCTGTGTAAAATATGGAAACAAGTTAGTAATATGCCAGCAAATAGCCTACAAAATAAAATGAGTAATTATAGCATGTACTTCAAAATAGAAAATAGGGTTATTTTAAAGTAATACTTGACACTGAATATTTGTAAGACCATGCAAAATAGAAGATTAGTCAAGAGGAATTTTAGTAAATCAGCTTATTATAAAAGACAAAGGAAAGAGTTTGCTTGGAAATAAGGAAGAAATATTCATATGCAAGGATTCTACTGCAAGAAAGCACAGGAATCAGGAGATCTGTATAATCTGTGCATCATTCAGCATGGAGGCTAGTACAGAAAGAAAGTATCATTAATTTAAGCATTTAGGGAAAATGTTAGGGTTTGTATTAGATTTTGCCTTGTCTTTCTCAATACAGTACTCCACCACCTCCTTCCCAAACTGCATACAATTAGCAGTTCTGTATTCTAATCTCTCCCTTGCTGATTAAAATTATCACTCCTTTATTTCAAATATGGCTTCTTATCCTCTGCTCTGCTAACTGGCTTTATTACCCTCGACCCCTTCTTGCCTCCACTGCAGGCAGCTTGACATTTTTACATCAGCTAATCCTCACTCTTCGCGCCCTTCCCTTCTCCTCCCCCACCCTGTATTTGCTTCCCTTTCCTCTTTTGGTGGATTCAGAGCTGCAGAGAGCTTTTCAGCAGATATTCAAACCCCTGGAGAAATTCAAAGAGATTGAAACACAGCACAAGAGCTAGGGTTGTTTTCTTCTGGACTGCCAAAAGCATAAGGTAACATTCAGAATGAGGTCACTGTACCATGATCTCATTTTGAATTGGATTTGCTTATGTGGCATAGGAAGCCTGAGAGGGAGAGCATATTGTTTTGGTAGTTAATATTACATCAACAAATGGTGAAAAAAAAATTAAGCATTTACTTTCATTTCCTAATTTATAAATTCATGTGTCAGAAGTTTAAAAGAATTGTGAGAAGATAATAAAACAATAGCTTAAATTAGGCATGAGCGTGGCTTAGGCTAGGCATGGACTGGACTCAGCAATCAAGTGTACAAGGCACATATGTACAGAGGTGCCAAAACAAAATGAAAGGTTTGAGAAAAGTACTTTGCAGGATAACTGAAAAGAATAGCAATGCTTTTTGTGCTAAGCAAAGCAAGAGAGGATTGGCATGAGAAAGCATGGCATGAGTAGGTACCTTAGAAACTTCCCTGTGTGTAAGGTGCTGCCAACCGGCTGTTTAGGAAGAATGAATGTATATTCTTTCCCCTGAAAAAGACAGGAATAGGTATTCTATGTCACAAAGATCCTAAATAATGTAAGGAACAGGAAAACAAGATGCACTGGAAAGTTCTACCTGCTATCAATTAAATTTGAAAATATCATCAGTAATTCTGCCCATCAGTAGCATTTTGACATAGGGTACTTCACAGGACTTTGCAGTGATTTGAAGGAGAAGTTAAACAGCCATTGTATTAACTTTGAAACTGGTTGTGTAAAACAAGGCAGGTTGGGAAATAAAATGTGTAGGAGCTACAAAAGTAATGGCAGATGAACTTTGTTGGTAACCTAACTAGTGAGTGGAAAGAATTAAAAATCACAGAGAGAGAGAAAGAAATGCAAGTATAGAGAGATAAAGCACTCTGCTCAGCTTTAGACATAGAGCAAAATTTGCAATAAACCTTCAGAGTGGCTGAGTGATTCTCAGCTTCAGTATGAGCAGATAGAAATCCTGGTGGGAGGAAGACACTTGACCATAAAAATATTTGTTCCTGTGATTAAACACCATAATCATAAACCCACAGGAAGTGGCAGAGATAGGGTTAGATTTGTGGCTTTCTTGTGAGAACACTTTTGCAAATCTCTTACCATTATTTTTGAAGCGAATATATAATTTCTGTTGACTCCATGGGTTCTAAGCATGCCAAGTTTTGGAATGTATATTTTTGAAACTTCATTAGAAAACTAATAAATAAATTTTATTTTTTATTTTATTACATTAGAATTATATCTCAAATATGCATTTTAAACTAGGTCTTTCTGTGTCATAAGTTATATTTCACTCTTAAGAAAAAGATATTTTATGAAAATTTTGTGATTAAAAGCTGTATTACTGCTGTAAAGAAAATTATTCTATGTATCCATGCAGGCTGCAAAAAAAATCCAGCAAAACTCCTTTCTGCCTGAAATCAATAATAAAATAAGTTCATTTCATACAAACACACATCTAAAGCTTTCATGACAGTCTAAAAAATCTAAAAATGCCTGCAGAGGATATCAGTTTATTGAATTTTCTTACTTTACTGTTTCATAGACTCTACCTTAACCAGATAGTATAATCTGATTGTATCAACCTAGAAGTATATAGGATTTTATTTTAATGTTAAAAAGGTCAATAGCTTTGGAACTTAAATTCTTTCTGTCTTCTATACTGCACTAGAAACTCAGCAGTGAAGTATTACCAGATAACTTTAATAAAAAGAAGTTGGATTTTATAAACTAAAATTTACTTATTCATTTCCTATATATACAGTTAAATTCTTTAGATGAATGCTTTCTAAGTATGTGGCAAAGCAATATATACTTTATTGAATGATGAAGGAAATTTATATTAATGCGGTTGATATAGAAATAAAATTTCTTCCAAAGCATTTTTGCTGTAAAACTGTTATTGAATATTACATCTTTTTATTACCTCAGATGATATTCCAACATTTTAGTGCTTTATTCCAGCTCTGAAAATGTTTTAGTCTTACCAAAGACATGTTCTGCTAAGTTCTGCATTGAAGCACTTTTGGTTTGGGATATGAGTTAGATTTTAAAATTTGGTGACAGATATACCAGTTGCTGAGCCATGCCAAGGCTTTCAGTTGGTCTGCAGAATAGATTCATTTTGAAAGTTTTTTTTTTTTTAGATTTCCATGAAGCTTGTGAAAATCTGGATCACATTAGATGTAAAGACTTAGGCATTTTCAGCACCATAGAAGAAGTTTGCAATCATTTTCTATAGTACAAATGGGCTTATTTAGCACTCCTGTTATGGAAAAGATTCTACAATAATAATACTACTATTATAATACCATTTCTGTAATAATAGCACTTCTGTTATAAAACACCATTATTATAGAAATGCTATTATAAGACAAGCTCTGTTATTTAGAATTGCTTCTGCAATAAAAGTGCTAAAAAGTCTGCTTGTATTACAGAAAATTATTGCAAATTTTTCTTGCCTGGCAGTGAAATTTTTCATTCTGAATCTTGTCTGTCGCTGTTGGAAAGCCATTCTCATACATACTCTGAAACCTCTGTGAGTTACTCAACAGTGTGTATTTAAAATAGGGAATTACTGAATAGGCAAATGGAAAAAAGGCCAGTTGTCATTTGTGCCATTTTCCATGTGCCTAATCTGCTGCTCACTTTTTGTCATAGACCACAACTCTTATGTGGAAAGTGTATGCAGGCTCATAATGCAGGTTTTACCACTGTGCATTAGGTAAATAAAAAACATTAAAAAATTTAAAAAAATATATGAGAAAGGGAGCAAACTCTTTTGTTTGATCCTGTTAATTTTTCCAATTTTGAGCACAGTTCGCAAGAAACAGCTCCCAGTTTTTCCATTTGACTTTGTACCATACTCTTATGCTCATAATATTCAACAGGAGGTAGATTCAACAGGAGTAAAATTCAGTCCATGGAGAAAGACTCCTATTAAACACTTTGAACCAATTAAACCATCAGGGTCAGAGGTCCTTAATGAGTACTCACCATAAGGACCAGCCTGCTCTGATCATCATCCTCCATTTACAACCCACCACCAGTGGGTGCATTCCAAAGCCATAATAAATATCTGCCTTTTGGGAGGAAGGGAACAAAAGGAAGAGCAAAAGGAACAAAAGGAATCCTCTAATTCTACCCCTGATTCCCCCATATCCTGTGTTTTCTTTAAAAAAGTTTCTTTCCCACTACTATAGTTGTTCTAATGCACTCTCCACTTCCTTCATGTGCAACCACCAATCCACCTGTGTTCCTGCACACATCAGAAATACTCGTGGGTAAGGAATTTTCGTAAAAGATTAGGACAAATTTCTCAGACAGTCTTTGCCTAACCCATTAATTTTGGTCTGAATAGAGTTACATATAATTATTTTGGAAATGTTTGGGTCACAGTGTGAACTTTGTGTTAAGGACAGTAAAGAGTTAGTTCCTAGAAATTTCTTTCATGTTTGCATACACTCTGACATAAAAAGTCTCTTGTTTGTCTTTGCCATCTCCCCCAAAAACATTTCCAAATACGTTACATCTGTTTCATCTCCTGGATAAGGGTGATCCAGAAGGTAGAAATTCAACATGAAGTCTATGGAACTGCATCAGCCTTATGACAGAAGTTCCATCTTCTAGGTTTCTGATTTTTGTCATAGCTGTTTTCTGCTGAAAACAATGAGTCTTAAAACTTGAATTAATCCTAATTTTTTTTTTTTTTTTTTTTTTTTTTTTTTTTTTTTTTTTTTTTTTTTTTTTTTTTTTTTTTTTCAGTTTACAGTTCCTCTACCAAGGAAATGTCATTACAGTAATTGTTCCTCTACCCATAATTTCAGTGTAATATTACTTCTAAAAAACATGCAAATCTAATCTTGAGTTTTGCCTTGCAGTTCTCCAAGAATGTAATTTGGGCATGAATTGGAGCCATTAGATAGCAACAATATGACTATTACTGTGCTAAAAGTTTTCCAGTAGCATAAGGAGAATATTAAGTATTTCTCATTTAAAAATTTTTCTCACTCTCCGTCACCAATTAAATTTTTTAAAACTGTGCCATGAGTGTCATCAGACTAGAATTTTATTTTTAATTATTTTAAAATCAGATTTGTTATTTAGTGGAAGGAAAAAAGAGCTAGTGAGTTTTGATGCTCTTTTGTACTCCTGTAAGTTGCTAAAGGCTTTGTTTTTACACTGCTAAATACATTACTTAGTCCATAGAGTTTATTAGTGCCTTTGGGTACCATATTTTCTTGAAAATAGCATACACTTTTGTGCTTATTTGTATCTCCTAATGCTTAAGTGTTTGTGCTCTCTTTTATTTTTCAATTGATACTTACCAGTACTTGCACTGGGTAACATCTGCTGTTTTGGTTCTTCATTGCAATAGCTCCCTTAAGACTTTTAGTACAAAAAGTGAGTTTATTGTTAGCAGCTACAGTACTACAAAGACAATCTTGTGGTAGCAGTGGAATGGTATCTTTTTCTTGTTAGATCCAAGAAAAAGCTCTTTCAAATAATAATTTGCTCAAGAAGTTGAGGTTTTGGTAAGGTAAATTATTTCTATTTTGAAAGGAAGACTATGTCCCATAGCCTCAGGTGAAAAAAAAACCAAAAAACAAACATGAGCTTTTAAAAAAAAATTCAGGTATTTATTTTTGAAATCTGTGCAGTGGAAATGTTGGCTACTTTTGGTATTTAAAAACAAAGCGCTTATATTTTCTATTTTAAGCATACACTTTTCATTTGAAATGAAATATAAAAAAAAAGAGCTAGACAACCCCATTTTGAGAATGCAATTGCATGTCTCAAAACACTATCCCCGTAAGATAAGTCACCACAGCAGAACTTGAGGCCAGTACAGACAGCAAGAGGAAGATGCTCATTCCAGGCCTGGTGAGGCAGATCTGGGTAAGGCATTCAGACAAAAATTCCCCCCATGGCAAACTGTGGGACAGGCAGTGAGTGCTTATGCACAGGCCATCTCACATTATGGGAGCAGCACCCACACCCTGTGGATAGCCAGGACCAGACAGTGTAGAAGTGGCACCTCCAGAAGAGCTACTCTGGGCCCCACTGAAGGCCAGGGTGAAGGACACTGCAGGAATCCACTTGGGATGATATCTATTGCTTATTTTCTCTCTCTCTCTCTCTCTCTCTCTCTTTTTCTTCCACCCCTCTTCTCTCCTCCTATTCTTTTTATCTCTCTACCTCTCATTTACTGTTAAATAAAATCTGTGCTTTTGACTTCAGCACATGGTCTTGTTTGCACCTCAGCTCAGGGAGAAGCATCCAGTATAAGTAAGATCCAGTATGGATCATACCAATTGGTCAGAATAAAATTTTCCATTATTTTTTGTTTACCTGTCAATTCTAATCCAAATTAAATAAGCCCTTTTTTTCTGACTAGGCCTAGTGAAGCCCTGGCTTTGGCTGTGCCTTGGATATGGCATCTATATGGCACTCTGATCATGTCCCTGTAGTTCTCAAGTATAAAAATTAAGGTGTTTTTTGTTTTCATCCTTCACTAATTTTCTAAGTTATTGCACCAAACCCAAGAAGTTCAGGCACTTCTGTACTGGAGGGTGCACTCTTCCAGCACCTAAGCCTCAGGGTAGTTCAGAGATTTCCTCTCAGAACAGCTAAACTCTGGAAGTGCCTGCATTCAACCGGCCAGGTTATGCCTCCTTAAGGTTTAATTACTTCTCATGATAACTTTGGTGTGTCAAACACATGACATGTTTCCAGATTCTCTATTTTCCCATGAATAGCAAGGTAGATAGATATTTCTTTGCTGAAGTTTATGAAAACTCACTACTAAACCTGCAAGGTATCTGCTGGGTTACGTCTTATAGGTATGTCCAAAGCACAGACATGAAGAGGAAGCAACAATTGCCTGCTTCTACTTAAAAGAATGGTGGTAGTAGCCATGGTGTTGCTATCCACCTTTTTCCTAGCAGCCTAGTAACTTCAACTTACACACATGAAGCAGATCTATTTTTTTCCCTTTTCTGCTGACAGGTTTAAAACTGAAACATTTTACCTCACAGGAGGTGTGGGTGATATCATGCTCCACCCTCACAGAGTATTTTAAACTTGAGCACAAATGATGCACTAACACAACCATGGAATTCTAAACTGAGTTTTGTCTGTTACCTGTCCCATTTGGGTCTCCTTAAGCAACCAAGAAACCAGAAGCTTTTGATAAATATTTCACCAATCCACCTATCTTTGTGGGTTCTGACACCTTAGTTTGGTGTACACATAGGTACTTAAAGTGAGAAGAAACATGGAGGATTTGAAAAAAGAGTTAAAAAATAAGACTTCTTTTTTGAAAACCAAATTTTTATGGAAGCTGGGCTAATACAGACAACTTTGGTAGATGACAGAATGCATAATTTTATTTGGCCTCTGTTGTGTTAAAGGGAAGCTAAGCCTTTACATATGATAAGCATAAAAATAAGACTATATCTTGTTTTCAAAAGAAGCCAGTCAAGTCATTTGGTGCTAATGATCATGGAATATTGGCAGGATCAGGTATCCAAAATTCAGCCTACTCACTGTTTTAGTACAATTTTTAGAGAGCTTGTGTATCTCAGCCTCTAGTTTAAAAGTGGAACAATTATTAACCTTGTGCCAGAATAGGTAGCTGCTCAGAGGGATAAAATCAAGCAAGCCAGAAAGAGAACAAGCAGGTAACTGCCCTGATAACCATGACACAAGGGAATTTTATTAATGAATCTACCTTTTCACTATGGCATCCCCCTCATTCTGTTTGTTCTATAGGGGCCCTGATAATTAATGGCAGTTTCTTAACCAGTGCTCTGCACAAGAAGAATTGTGTAGTCTCTTGCCATACCTGGGGTACAGGGGTGTGTCTTTGGCTCTTAAACAAGCAAAGGAGTTACTGTTGACTTTTCCACAAGAAAGTAAATTTTGGCTGTGGATCCTTAACTCTTTTAAGAAACCATAATTTTCTTGTTATTGTTAAGATAACAGAAACTGAAGGGAATGGGCGGACTTAACGAGGCTTAAAATAAGTGTGTTCATGTTCCTTAGATCCAGATTGTTCTACAATAGCCTTTTAAAGATCATCTCTCTGGTCATATACTTCACTGCAAATTATTGCAAGTCCTCCCTAGTAAATTGTGGCCCAGTGTTAAACATTGTGTCAGATATTCTGTGTCAAAAAATACATTCGCATAATCACCTGTTCAACTGCAATGGAATCTAGGAATGCTATCTCAGGAAAATTTAAATCATAGTCTAGAATTAATACATACATCTCCCTAGTCAGTTTAAGTAAATCCAGGACTACTTTACTCCCGGGGACAATTTAGTCTGTCCTATCATACAGGTTTCTTTGGGCTGTCAGAGCCTGTATTTTGCACATGTGACAAAGCCTAGATAAATTCTCCAATGGCACTATTCAGGAGCAATATCAAATGTGTCTAGTCTGGGATTTTTCAGTCCTTTGATTTATCTTTCAGTTATCTGTTTTAAAATATTTTTTCAGTAACTTTGGCAACTCCCCATTTGGATAATTTCAAGTTCCTGTATGAATTCAGGCCTTGATTTTGTTTTGTGGCTTGGAAAGTGCTGTTCTGGATAGTCTGTTCTGGCTTACTAATAATGACATATCGTGATCCTGAACTGATGCAACCTACACTTTTTCTGTAGAGGGACAGTTTGAAAGAACAGTTTGATAGTAACTCAAGGTTTGGATTTAATTCAAATGAAGTTTTATCAAATGCTCTTGAAAATATTCATGCTGCAACCAAGTTTCTCTCAGCTTGTAATTAGTTTGCAAATCATCAATTTTTAATAAAATAGTAGCCATACTTTCAGGGCAGTGCTTTTCTAAGCTGGCCTTGGGCCTGTGCTGCATTGTTTACAGTTGAAACTGATCTTCTGTAAATAAAGACATGAATCTTTTTGTCATGGGCTAAACACAAACCCAATTTCTTTGCCTCTTTCTTTCTAACCTTTTGTCAGTAGCCAGAGTGAGTAAAATGCTGATTTACAATTCTGACCATATTGATTTATGAGAATTCTACCAGTTCACTCCTTTGACCAATCTGTAATCAGCTTATTTTGCACTTAGCTACTGAGTTTCCTTGGGTCTGCACCTCTGCACAGTAGCGAGTTTAAGATTTTAGTTCAATACCCCAGTCTTCCATTAAAAAAATAGAGTAAATTAAATGAAACAATAATGCCTGGGGCCTTTTAGTCTGAGAGCAGACATTTTACTATTTCATATATTTAAATTTAAAGAAAAAAGTACCCTCCTTTGTTTTTCCAAAGAAAAACAAAGAGTGCTTTGCAGCCTGTTCTTTTAGTTAATTTGGTTTCTTCTGCCTAAGTCGAGCTTTTACAGGAACCTGAACAGTGGACTTGTCAGATTTTCAGCTGCTCTTCAGAGCTTCTCAATACATTGCTGAGAAGTCTTCAAACTTCCCTGTGTTTGTTTTGACTCCTTGACCCGTCAATAATGTCATGCTTTTGATGAAGAGAAAGCTTTGTATCTGCAAATTACTGCTGCAATTTTCTTCTCTAGCAGTTTACTGTCTACCTTCACCTCTGTTTTGCAGATATTTTTAATTATATTTTATTACCTCATTCTTTTCTTTTAATGCTGGTAACACTGTCTTTGACATCCCACTGACTCATTGCTCGAATGCTCAGCTTAAAGTTAATAAATGTCCCATTTACATTCAGGTTGACAGTCTATTTATCTTCTGATGATGGGCAATACTGCCAGGAAAAAAAAAACCAAAACCATCCAAGGAAGTCATGCTGCAGTTAGCCTCTCAGGCTGTGCTATGCATACTTGACTGGTGTCTGCAAACTTTCATGCACTGATATTAATGAGTGCATGTCTTTAATCTTTTTTCATCTGACAGATATTGTGCTATTTTTCATAGACTGTGTAAGTCTGTGGTCTCTACCAAAGTGGCTTTGATTTTGTGTATTATGCCTTAGGTATCTCTTCTGTAGCCTGGATTTTCAGTTTTATTTATACTTTAAGATGCTGTCCATTTCCATAAGCATTATTCTTAAGGGAATGTGATTCCTGCTGCTTAGCACATTCTGCTTATGATATCAGGTTAATCCGTGTCTCCCATCTGTCCTAGTAAGACACACAGGGCTGGGGCATGGACCTGAATGCTCCCCTTTGCTCATTCCTAGTGTCAAATGGTGAGCATGGTCTCTGTCAGAGTTTAACCCCACCTGCAGAAGGGTGAGTAGCCCGAGTCAAGCTCTGTTCTCAGCAGGCAGTATGCATGTGGCCATTCTGGTTTTAGAGACAAAGTAGAGAAGCTGTATGGAAGCAAGTCACACTGTGCCATTTGACCATAGGACCAGAAAATGGTCCCTGGTCCCTGGAATTCCTAGCCTAAAACTAGCCTTTGAGCTCCTGTTCCATAATTTCTTCCCCTGGCCAAATTTTATTAACTATCCAGTCTTTATCATAGGCTGCACAAGTTAAGATTGACAACATCTAAATAAAGTGAAGATTCTTTACACTTTCTTTAGGTAACTTTCTATTTAACATATTCCCCTCAGAAGACAGAACAGTACTCAAATTTCTGCAATGTAGTTTCATAGTTGGCATCTTTTATCTGAGCTAGCTGAAAATTACTGAGCACACAAAATGCATTAAAATCTGCTGTTGTCAGTAATAGGGTTATTTTTTGATGGTATTCTCTGACATGGGCAATTGACATTGATTGCAAATGCAGAATGAGACAATCTGATTCTCTTTGTCAGTTGTTTTTATTCAGTGACCTGTCAAAAACTGGACCTTCTTGACACAGTTTTAACTCAGTAATAAGTATTCTCTTCTCTGGAACTATTTCAAATTGTGTACCAGAGATTTTTCAATTCTCCAGTTGTGCGCTCTTCCACCAGCATTTACTTTTGTTTTGCAATTTCTATTTATTACATGGTGCTCAACAAGGGTCTCCAAGCACTGGGCATTATAGTACTCAGTTATTGCAAATAATCTGCACAACAAAGCTGTTCCCAAAGCTGAACCACTTAAAAGCACAGGTCCCAAATCATGCTGCCTGACTGAAATGTTCTTTTCGTGGAGGATCATGTTTCAATCTGTAACTGATAAAATAATGAAGAGGGTACTGTGTTGCATTAAGTCATATTTCAGTTCAGGAAGGCTGGGAAAAAAAATGGAAACTTTCCACACCACTGCATCTGCACTGCAAATGGATCATCAATTTTAATTCCTTACAAAATAAAATAGGAAAAATGGATTTAACAGGTATATTTCTTTTATGAGTTCTCTTTCAGCAGTTATATTTGAGAAGTGAAATGTTATACTGAACCAAAATTTGCTGTAATTTGAAAATCTGTAAATACAGAATACTTAGATGTTTCTAGGCTAGAAGCCTAGCTTTCCTGAGTTCACTCTATTGCCAACAGAGGGAGGCAGGCATTTCCTGAGGGGAATTATTTTAAGTACTCTAGCTAATAATGCCATTTGAATTCACCATCTCAAACCAAGATGAGTATTATTTAACTCAAGCAGTGCTTGCTGCCTGTAAGGAAAGACATCATCTAATCCAGCCTTCCCAAACAGAAGATTTTACAGACTCATCTAGTTCCTTGGTGTTTCCTTTGGGATTAACTTGGTTTTAGACATTCAGATGTCAAGATTGCATAGTCATCGATATGCTGGCTAAACATTGTTTAGGGTTCCACAAGGGCATTTCTATACTGATAGGCAAATCTATATTGATTTCATTTTGTAGAATGGGAGAATTTATTCCTTAGTTTTGTGACACATCATATTAATGACTGGGAGAAGCTAATGTTTTTGTTTATTCTGTCTGTGCGTCTGTCTCAGCTCCCTGTGAAAATTTATGTTGTATTGGTCATTTAATGACTTGTTTTATGGATGTTTTAATTCACCTATGTGAAGAAGCACTTGTTAAAAAATACACAAACAAAAACCCCCAAGCACCCTCCCCCTTTATTATAGCAGAAGTGTCAAGAAACGCATTAGAATATAATTGTTATTGAGGCGTGATCTAAAGATGTGTGACCATAATTTCACTTCCCTGGAGAGGGTTGGTCAGAGGGTTGGTTCACTGAAGTATGGAGGATATGAGTGATTCATCACTCCTTGCCACCATGCATGTGTTGTTATCAAAGCAAATAAAGTTGTATTGCTATCTGGGGAGCAGAAATTAGGACATGTAGTTGATAAGAGTTTCATATGTGGTTACTGCCATGGCATCTATCTATAATTGTAAATATTTTATTGTTTTTCACCTCTTTTTTAACTACAAATGATGTGAAATAACAAAACTAGTCTAGTCAATTACTCTATAATAAATTACATTCTGTATTTTCTTTCATGGACAATTGATTTTTCTAGTAGTACAGATAGATGTCTGAACTTTTTGTTGGTAGCTAACTTGTCATACATGCTGTGATCCTGTTGCTTTTGCCAATGCTGCAGCAACATCTGGTGGTGTGGTGAAAGCTGATCAAGCAAAGGTTTCCCATCTTCTGCATTTGGGTAAGTTTTTGAAATGCCATCCTGCATTTCAGAAATGGGCTCTGCAGGGAGTTGTGCAAAATTTTTTCATTTTGCTCCTACTGCACTGCCATAGTCTAAAGTCATGTCAAAATAAATAAATTTGTGCTATGCTTTTTGACTTGAAACAGCTCTTCTGTTTAGAGATGTTTGCAGAGGTGGTTTGATAAACTATGGTTAGCCCTGAGCTCTTTTCTCCCCCAATGAACAAGTCATGTAAATCTTCAAGAAATTCAAACTAGTATAATGAAGAAACACTTGAGGAAAAACAATTGTGGTGACATACCCATGTTCTTTTTCTTGACATTTTACATGATCCTACCAGTCTTTCAAAGCTGTGTGCAACCTCAGAGGCCATTGTGACTCATCTTTCATGGTTAGTAAATCATTGAAAAATGATCAAAGATGATTAAATCCCAAAGTTCCCTTATGATAGATCTACATCGGTTAAACACTTTTTTTTTTTAATGTCTCTCTTCTAGAAAAGCTAGAAAATTATTCAAATTATTTTAATAATAATGAAAGATTTTGAAATGGAGTATCTAGACCAGTGCTGATTATGGAGCTATGCATTTCTTTAATTCAAAACTTGTTTGATTAAAATACTATGATTCAAGTAGTAAATGGAACACTATGAATACACCAGAGAGTATAAAATCCTACAATGAAATATTTTCATGATGAGGTCCTATTTTGAATTCAAGTTTACTTATCATCATGAAAATGTACACATAAAACTATTTTGAATTCATTACATAACTGCATCCAGTTTTTATACCAACAAAATTCACTGATTTCAGGGGAATTACTCCAGGTTTACACTGGTTTAATTGAAGGGAGAATAAGTCTTTTAGACTTACAGTAGTAAAAAAAAAATAAAAAATGAGAAAAAATGAGGCACTAAATTGCATGTAGTAATTAAAAGAATAAATGGAAGTGTTTTTAGTGTGTTGTAAACATTGCTGAGCATACTCAAGGTCCATAACGTTTTCAAGGGAAAAATCCAATGGAGCCACTAAAAGTTAATGTGTACCTCTTAACTTGTCTTGATTACTGAGGACTTACATATAAAAGAACTTTTATGAAATCTGAAGGAAGTCAACCAACAATGTGAGACAAACAAGAGATGCACAAGACATTGGCTGCACTTCTGCAAGCAGTTAAGCAAGGCTAAAAGATCTTTAAAAGCAGCAGAATTTCGTTCCTCCACTTCCACAGCTTTTACTTGTGGCAAGGTGGCCTCTGTCTCCTTTTGTTGTTGAAAGCACTGGTGCTTGCTGAACCTTGAATTTAGGCAATTCAATTCAGAGAACCATAAGTTTGTTTTGTTTCTGGTTTAATTTTCCTTATGTTAGTGTTAGTTCCCAAGAAGTCCAGTAGTCAGTGATCAGTGGTGTGATCTCACTTCTGTGCAAAAATGCTTTCCAGTTCAGCAGGAGATGGTACTGGAATATGTTGCCCTGTATAGAGCAACTTGGATTGCTGTCTGCTTATGAAGTGACAGATTTTGCTGAGTTTTGGCCAGCAGTAACTTGCTGCTGTCTGGTGATGAGAAGATATCAGCAAAAGTGAAGTTTTGTCTCTCTTAGAAAAAAAGTACCACTGGCCAGTTGACTTGCCTCTCTTTGTATTATATTAGCACCTTACTCTTTAGCCATAAATACAGATTTAAGCTAGTTTTCCTGATTTCTCATTTTAAATAACTAATTTTTAATAGTAAGTAGTTAAGTGGAGTGAGAGTTGACAAATAAAAGCACAGTGATCCCAGACTTTTAGTAGCCAGAAAACATGCACTTATCTGTGCCAAGTGAGCCCAGACCTTCACACTTTGTCCAGAAACACTTGTGTCCAGTGCTAGCCATCTCTAGCACTTTTCTTTTGCCTTGGTAGGGCCACAGGTCTGCCACTGATTTCTCACTTTTTCTCTCACACTCTTCAGAAAATTAAAAGGCCAAGCTAATAAACACCTGGCTGCATTATATGTCCTGGCATTGTTATTTCTAAAAGTGTGGTGTTGACACCTGGGCTGGCTTTTCCTAGGCAGAGATTCTTTGCCTGGGCTGCATACTGTGTTTTATTTGTGCAGCCCTTCACTTCAGAACACAGTGCACTAGTAGAGCCAAGAGATATTGTGTGGTGTAAGCGTGTCCAGTGGTTCAGGTTCAAGAGGCAAGTAGTACCGTGAGTTTTAACCCTGGTGATGGAATTATGAGAATCAGAGAAGTTTAAATGTTTTTAAGGTTACACAATGACATAGTTTATTATGTATTCATGTGGTGCTACTTTATTGTTCCTTGATTTTTTTATATGTTTCAGCACTTCATAACACGTCTGAGTATTCTCAATGCCTTCTATGACATAAAATGTATCATAAGAAGGATACTGGTTACTGAGATATAGAGCGTCAAAACCCTGAAATTTCAATCCTGTCAGTGCTATAGACTTGGTGTATGACCATGAACAAGTCATTCGCTGTATGCCTCAGTTTTCCTTTCTGAAAGGAACATAACAGTTGTAGCAGAAATTTCATATTTTTTATGAAGCGTATTTTTTTCCCCCAGGGATGTTAAGAATAGTCATAATAATGATTAGTTATCAAATGAGGAAATGGAAAGCACCTTCAGACTTCTAAGGAAGTTCATATGAACTCAATACAGTCTTACAGAACTGCATCAATTTTTACTAATTTATATTAGACAAAGGTCTGTAATTGCATTCCTTGGAGCCATCAAAGAGACATTAGCTAGCATGTGAAATAAAGCTTTACTAGAAAACCTGATATTCTTGAAGGGGCTCCCTGTAACAGACTACTGTAACAAGAATCACAGAATTGTGGGATGATTTGGGTCAGAAGGGACCTTAAAAATCATCTAGTTCCAAACCCCTGCCTTGAGCAAAGATACCTTCCACTAGACCAGGAGCTCACAGCTCCATCCACCCTGGCCTTGAACACTTCCAGAGATGGGGTATCCACAGCTTCTTTGGGAAACCTTTCCCAGTGCCTCACCACTCTGACAGAAGAATTTTTTCCTAATATATGATCTAGACCTACTGTTTTTCAGTTTGAAGCCATTCTCCCTTGTTTAGAACATTAACTGCATGTTCTAAACGTCCCTCTCCATTTTTCTTGTGGGCTCCCTTCAGGTACTGGAAGGTTGCCATGGGGTCACTTCAAAGCCTTCTCTTTCCTGTGCTGAACAGACCCAATTCTGTCAGCCTTTCTTCATAAGAGAGGTGCTCCATCCTTCTAATCATCATCATGGCTCTCCTTTGGACTCACTCCAACAGGCTGATTTCCTTGCTGTGTTGGAGAGCCCAAAGCTGGATGCAGCACTCCAGGTGAAATCTCAGAGTGGAGCAGAGGGGCAGAGCCCTCTCCCTGCTGGCCACACTGCTTTGGATGCAGCCCAGGACATGTTTGGCTTTCCAGGCTGTGAGTGCACATTGCCAGGTCACATCCAGCCTCTCATCCACCAGCACCCCCAAGTCCTTCTCAGCAGGGCTGGTCTGATCTGTTCATGCCCCAGCCTGTCTTAATACCGGGGGTTGCCCTGACCCAGGTGCAGCACCCTGTGCTTGGTCTTGGTAAACCTCATGAGAATCACATGCACCCATTTCTTGACCTTGTTCAGGTCCTTCTGGATTGCATCCCACCCTTCAGGTGTGTCAGGCACAACCCTGAATTGGTGTCAGCTGCAAATTTGTGGAGGGTGCACTTGATCCTTCTATGTCATTAATGAAGATATTAAATATCACTTGTCCCAATACGGACTCTTGAGGAACACCACTTCTCAATGATTCCATTGGGTCTCTCAATGATCCCATTGATCACAACCCTATGAATGTGACTGTCCAACCCCCTTTTTACCCATCTAACAGTTCACTCATCAAATCCATCTGTCACCAATTTAGAGAGAAGGATATTGTGGAGGACCATGTCAAAAGGTTCTTTCTCCAGAGCCTCCTGTCTCTCAAAGTTTTCCTCTCTCTAGATTCCCCTTCAAATAGTAGTTGTGTTGGGAAACACAGTGTTGAGGGAAAGGGATTATAGTATTAAAAAAAAAAAAAAAAAATTGGAACACTGGATTGTAATTAATATTTTATAAATAGATCCTTGTGAAACAGAGGAAGTTGTCATGCTTTTTAAAAATTACATTGTTGATCTACTTGCACTAAACTCTCAATTCTATAGTGGATATGTTCTTTTTACTATTTTTTTCTTAATCATCTAATATATTGTAATTATTTACAATTTTTTTTCATGGCCTCACATATTCTAGCTCATCTTTCTGTAGCTGTAGAAAAGGAGCATGTGTAGGGGAAGGGAGATTGTTTCAGAACTGTTGGATGAAATACTTCCATGTTGATGGAGATTTACTGTGATCAACAGATAATTATTCCTTTCCATTGTTGATAGGGTCTGATGAGAGTAGAGTGGATATGATTCATTGTTCCCTTTGAAGCTGCTAACAAAATCTAGAACTATTAAGCATAATTTAATTATTTAACATTTGAGAGGTGTCTCTAAGAGTTATTCGGGGCCTTTTGCAGATTGAAACAAGTAACAAACCAAACATATGGTGCAATTAATATTGGAAGAAGTGTGTCAGAGTTGAAATTCATAGAAGTACTAGTTCTACTGTTCCTTAATAAAGCATTTTAAATATATTCATCTAGCCTTTGAAAGTAAACATGTCTCAAAATAGAAAGTCAGAGATCTCTGAGTTGGGGTGAAAATGCTTTCTTTTTTTTTTTTTTTTTTTTTGGGATTTTTTTACCAGGATTGCATGTTTGTTTTTGAATTGGAA
>VZRH01000783.1:497245-595419 GCA_013397555.1 Urocynchramus pylzowi | reverse complement strand
TTTGAGTTGGGGTGAAAATTTTTTTTTTTTTTTTTTTTTTTTGTATGGCATCTTTTTACCAGGATTGCAGTATTGTATGTGACTTGGAAAAATCTATGATGATGATTTTTCCAGAGTGAGGAAAAATTGGTTTACTTCATTCAAGGAAAATAATTTAAGTAACATTTTTTCTCAACAACAGTGGCGAGGCAGTGCAGTGGTCTGTCTTCTCTCAATCTAACTTTTCAAATTCAATTTTTAGTACACTGCAGGAAGTGCTTTGTATTTAAAATATATGTATATTTTCCTGAGTCAGAAGTTAGGTTTTTTCATAAAAATAGAAGCTGAATTGAGAAGCTAACAGGTATGACAAAGATTTTGATCTGGAAAATTTAAATTTCAGCTGTAGTGTGATCTTATCTAGGAAACCGTAAAACTTTTAGTAAAACTAGTGCAGATTTTAAAAAGACAGAAGGTTTTTAGATACCCAGGTCTGAAGTGAATTTAAATACCCAAATCTAAAATTGAAAATCCACAGTTATCTGCCATCTGACCACTGGATTAAGTAAGAAGATTTGGGCTTCTTATTTAAGTTAAAATACCCTGGCTACATGGAATTGCACTAGTGAGCTTTTTCAGGACCATCCCAATATTGACCATGTTGAAACTGGGAGTCTACACCAGATGCAAACCAGGTAATGTTCAGGAACAACTGGGTTCAGTGTATAATTTTAAGAAACTCAATCTGTTGGCAGTTTGAAAATGTACCTCACGCATGGTAACTCCTGTATGCTCCTATCAAAATGTGGCTTTTGAATTAGTCTCAAACTCCTAAAATAAATCAGTAGAAGAACAATTTAATATTTTATAGAATGGCATGTTTTAAAAAATTTGTTTAATCATTAAGCTTGGGCTTAGTTCCTTTCTTTAGTTGACCAAGTTCAAGTTTACACTGTTCAAAATCTGTCTTTTACACTGATAGATGCAAGGCTACTCTGGATGAAAATTGTGCTCTCCACTCTTGCTGTTGGAACTGCCAAAACTGAGATTTGCTGTGTCAAAGACAGATGCCTCCAGTCTGAGGAGTGAGAACATAGCAATAAATTTCAAGGTTCTGGTCTCTTACAGACAGAGGTACTGCTTGAGTTCCTGAGTTAGGAGGGTTGAGAACATAGGTAAAGGGCTGGTATTTTCTCCCTAAATGCATTGTAGGCGACTTCTTGTAGAATATAATAATTTTAGGTAGCTCACAGCTCAGAGCCTCACTGGCTTGTTCTATAATACCCCTTTTCCCCCATGTACTACTTAAGGAACCTGGGAACTGAATAACAGATTTTTGATTTCACTCCAAGAATCAGAAACATAAAAATTATCTCAGTTTGGAAGGTAACTTTTAAAGACTGACATTTCCTCCTGGTCATGGTCTTGTTGCTTGCTGATGGATGACATCAAACTTAAAAATGCCAGTGACAGATATTTTTTGAGGATTATATTTTTTTCTTAGATAGTGACAGAATCTGCTGAATTTGAACAACAAAGACCCCAAGACTTAAATCCTGACCTGAATATTTTTGAAGGCCCATCTTTAAATTAGCATGGTTGTTGAATACAACTTTACTGTTTTGTTTGTACAACACTTTACATAACATCCGTAGCTTGGTGGTGCTTGCAGGTCACACAAATATCCACAAAGTACTGTAGTACAATATACTCATGCTACTTACCCATGAATTATTTAACCTGCAGCTCTTTAGTACAGTCCTTGGCTTGTATTATCTGTGGCCTTTCCTGGGCAGAGGCTATTAGTAATACTGAATGTAGACCAACAGAATTCTAGCACTCAGATATTGGTTGTTCCTTTCTGAGACTTTCTAGTAGGGATATAGTAAGTTTATTTTATTTAATTTAATATTTGTTATTTTATGGTGTTTTAATAAACTGTGAATTCTCACAGTGTATTCTATTAACTTGATAGAAGGTATTGTTTAGGTTTTTTAGAGTGCTATATATGCACTGTGTATTCTTCCACAGTTGCTACTTTTCTTTTTCCTTTTGTTGGCTCTAAAAATGGTGTGTGTTGGTTCTGATCCTGCACAGTTTGCTGTTTGTTACCTGTCTGCGAGGGAAGGGGTGAATGTTGTCACTTGCTTATGGACATGGCTTGGGTAAATGCCATAAGATATTATAGGAAAGATTTGTAACACTTAAAAGTTGTATTTTTTACAATGTACTATTTTTACAACCAGATCTCAGTTATAATACTCCTTTCTGTTTCCATCTGTAAATGGGAATTAGAAACAGTAATTAGTAAAGAGGCTTTTAATAAAAGGGAAAAAACAAGATCAGAAGTGACTTTCACAAATAATAGATGTTTTTTCGACTGCAATTTAAAAAAAAAATTTCCAAGGAGATTGCTTTCTTTAGGCAGGAATCATCCTGCATCAAGAAATAATGGCTGAGAAATGAAGATATGGAGAAAATTAAAAGCCTCCAAGTCACAGAAATCCTTCAAAGCAGACTTTTAACCACCACACACCCACACCCACACGCACACCTTAACTCCTACAAACTATCTCACCAATTCAGTATTGCCTGGGAAACTGTGCCTTGTGAGAAATGGTCAGCTAAGAAAAGGCAAGAATTTGGTGCTGCAAACCCCATGTTTTAGCTGGCTTCACTAGAGAAAGTAAATCAATTTATAGGTTACTAAAAATCTTTCTTGTGAAGAATACTATGTAAATATTGTAGCATTTGAAAAGACGAAAGCTTCTTCTAGTGTACAGGGAAGAAGACCTTGTGAGTATGATTTGGAGACAAGCAGTCATGGAGCATCAGACCATTAATCTCAATATTTTGCATTAAAGACTTAAATGACTGCTTCAAATCAGCTGATGACAAAAAACATAGTTCTACACAAGGGCCTTCAGCCACTACACTACATTATGCATTTGAAAAATTAGTGTTCAATAAAGGCAGGAAAGTTGCATGGTCTATGAGAAGAGTTTATATAGTTTTAAGTAGTAATGTGAGGATGCAGTACTTCCCTATGCTTTTTCAGACTTGCCAATGTGGCTATTGTTACTGACAGCTTGACATGATGTTAGTTATTTAAAGTGTCAGATGAGAGTGGCTGATGCCATGGTACTGCAGCGCTCACATTTGTTGGAAAATTAGATGGTGATTTTTTTTTAAAAAAAGCCCTAAAACCCCCCAACAACCCAGCTGCTTAAGCCTCTGACTGCTTAGCTTTTTTTTTTTTCTGTGCTGGGTGTATAATTTGAGTGAGCAGTAGTGAACATGCCTGAGGTGTTAAGAGAATGATGCGTTTTCTGTAGGCATGAATACGCTTAAATAAAACAGGAACACCTTCCTGTCATTTGTTGTCTTCCAGAAAGAATTTTTAAAAGGAAATGGAAGCCAATTAGCCCGGAAGTTTAACCTCTTTTAGCTTAGCTTCTTTTATGGGAGCTTTTTAACCTTTTAAATAAATCATTTTCTTTCTTTTCTCCCCTCCCCTCTGAATCTGTTAGCAGCATTTCTCATGCTGGGCCCAAGGAGCAGGCTGCTTAAATTCAAGAATGATTTTGAGGGGATAAAGTGTACAAGATTTTGAATTCTTGCCATAAGTCCCTGGCAGACAGCCAGGAAACCTCAGAGGAATAGGACTAATGAAGGGAGGGTAAAGGAGATCTGGAGTGTGTGGCTGGTAATGCAGTATTCATTTAATTGGGAGCAGGTATCGGTGCAAACTTCTCCATTTTAATTGGAAAGAAAAGGAGGGTGTTAAGGAAGATGGAGAAAAATAAGAATGCATAAAGTTTTCAAGCTCAGGAGCCAAAGGCAGGCCTGTATATGGCAGAGAAAGAACTCAATTTAGGGCAATTTGCTTTGCAAGCTGGGCTGCAATCTCCCCTGGGGATAGGGATGAGGAAGAAAATGAAACCAAAAGAGAACTTGATAAAATCACCTAGCACAGACAATCTCAGTAGAATAGGTTTTACTGAGTTAAATCTGCCCCAATCAATGTGATTCTTTTCATATAAGTTACAAATAAAAAGCCACAAGATTACAATAAAAATCGAGGATGTACTGCTGCTGATGTAGCACATGGGAGTCTTAAGGACTTGTTGTGGAATACAGGTTTTTTGCAACCATTGTGTTTGGTTTTTGCTTTGTTTCCTAGCTAGGAGGGAAAAGCCCCTCATCTCTGCCTCCTCCCCAACCTTTTATTATCTTTAAACTAAGGTTAGTGGTAATGTGTGAGCCTTACAGAGCATAATTTTCAATGCTCTGCAAAGCTGAATGTGCTTTAGTCCTGACTATTGCTAAACCCGCAGATTTTACAGATACTCTTTTTTGCCTTTATACATGATGGAAGTTAAAATAAGGAAAAGACACTTCTCACCCATTCCACCTCTTTCCACCCATTCTCATGGCTAGACAAACAGAAAAATGAGAGTAAGTGCCTGCATTTTCATGATGCAGAGGAAAGGTGTTATGTTGTAGTTTTCTATACTATACGTACGCAGTATCTTTCTCAGTACAGATATTTGGTGTATCAAGTGCTGAACAACTATTCATTCTACTGAGGGCTAGCCTGAGTGGATTTTCCTTTTATTCTCAGTAGAGTGTTAACCTAAATATTTGGTGTTTAATGACCTCCTGGGAAATGGCACTGTTATGAAAAGTGAGTACCTGAGGTGGACAGCTGCTCTTTTGTTTGCACTGTCACACAGCTGAGAAAGATGAGGTGGTTCCTGCAGGGTCTTCCATTGTGTGGAGAGGTTTGTACCAGAAGAGAGGTAATGTGAGATATGCAGCTCTGAGGGTCTGTACGAAAGAGCGAAAAATTGGGGTAGGGAAAATGCAGAACTAGGCAACAAGATGATGACTTGTAGTTGCAAAGGATCAGCTGTGATCTGTATCTGTAATTAAGTGCTTTTCTTTGTCATGCTTCTGCAGCACTAATTTTACCTCATTAACTCTCCACTGGCAAAGGGAAAGGTAGGAAGGGTATAAACAGGAATAACATTGCTGCCTGAAATGCATGCAATTCCTGGAATATGTGGGTATTGCTGGTTTTAGCTTTGTTTCCTAAGGATGCTTTCCATTAGTCTGCTGGTAAATAGTTTGTCCAGCCACTGGACATGCTGATGTAAATCTGGAAACCTTAAAAGTCTGAGGTTCCTAAAAGTTTTGTGAAAACAGTTGGCTAAGTAGAGAAGAGAGACTCAACCTGAACATCTCTGTTGAGATGATTACAGCTCACTCTTACTTCTGGAGGCACTGGACAGCGAGAGCCACTCCACAGAAGCCAAGCTCTACACAGACTAAAGCTGTGGGCAGCAGGACAGCACAAAGACAATGAGCTGATAGCAAAGAGATGGCACCAGGCAGAAAAAGGCTGGGCTGGGAACTTACCTCTGCCTTGAGGACAGGGATGTTGAGGAGATGCTGGATGCTCCAGTGTAACTCCTGAAGTTTCTTCCGTGTCATCACTGTGAAACTTCATAGGCAACATGCTTGGCTGTGCTTGCCTTGAGATGCCTTATGCACTGATTTCCAAAGCCATCTTATGCCTAACTGTGTTTCTGTATCTGTTTGAATATGTGCATGCAATTTTGAGCTGTGGCTGAATAGGATAAGGAGATTTTGTTACAACAATGGAGAATGACAATGGAATTAGGGGGATTTTCTAAAGAAGAAATAAAGCATTTTTGTATCTAGTGTATGTATATGGTTATGAAAGCTTAAAAGATCAAATGGAAACAAAGCATTTGTGTTCCTTATGCATAAATTTCATATAGGCCCATCCAAATGTATGCAGAGAACTTACATGTAGAAATTTATATGATGGTGCAGATAAAACAGTGTATTTTTAATACTAAAAAGACTAAATTCTTACTGAGGGCAAAGGTCTTGTTGAAATGTCCACAAGTACATGTGCCAATAGCATATGGGTGAATATACATATTTATATATACTATTTTTTAATATATAAATTTTATATTGCATTTAAATATTATTTCCTTTCCATATAAAATAAATAAGGCAATAAGAGCACTAAATTTTACATATGGCTCTCAGCCCCTGCATTATCCTGTGACATTTTCAGGGACATTTAAGAGAACTAATACATCATATGCAGCAAAAAAAGACTGTTTACAGTTACAGTAGAAAGATGGGAGAAAAACCCTATATTCTGTTAAATGATAGAAGTAATGGTGGAAGTGAATTTATTCCTTTTGATCATATTACTTAAAAATTCAAAATCATCTGTGATAGCAAGCTAGATTCTGATTTTGTGTAATGATTACAGCACTGTCAGACATAGCATAGTTTATATGATCTGACATGCTGTCGTTTATTTTAAACACAGCACTTAATGAAAAGACCGGGAGCGAAATTCTTGTCTTGGAGACAGCAAAGAAACTTAGCTCAAGTCTCATTTCACTGGTGTAAGTGAAAGGAAAATTTGACCCAAGGCTTCCTAAGTAGTAATTATGGAAAATTATTTTGACACAAGGTAAAAGATAGTCATACAGTTGCATTTTCCAGCATATGTGGAGGGTTTTAAACTAATTGGAATTTATTGAGAGACAAATCCTGAAATTCCTTCAATGCTTTTCCTTTACATTAACAGACTGTAAAGTTCACTAACTGCAAACTTCCGCCACAGATATTAAAAAAGAATAAAATGTTTTATATCTGCAAAGAGCATTAACACCTTTAGTTCTGTGAACCCAAGAGTGACTGAAAATTTATTTGGTGTCGGCTTAGTTATGAGAAAAGATACTGGTAGTGAAAACTATAACTTTTTTTTGTTTTTATTCAGATTTCAGTCATTTGGATTTCAGTTTCAATTCAGATTTCAGTTTTGTTTTGCCTTGAACATATGCAGTTTAGTTTAACAGCACAAAATACTGTCCATAATTACAGAAAGACCTTTCCTGCTCTTTTTCTTTTATATCGACATCTCTCTCAGCTTTAAAATCTCCCTCTAATTTGTTGTACTATTTATTGGCTGTTCTCACCTTCCAAATGAGGGAACCTAAAGGATTCCTTCTTTATTTGAACAGCCTGTATTCTTTCTGATTTCTTAAGTCAGTCTCTGCATTAGTAGAAATTGTCTCCCTCTGAGTATAAGGTGCTTTATCAACTCACATATCGTTCCTGCGGGTGATAGGAATGATACCACTTTTGTCTTAACACTACTACCATCCAGCATAGGATTTGTAGCTATATTTACAGGTTTAAAAAAATTTGCTTTTTATACAACTGTACATATGATTGCATTGGCACTCAAATGATTGCCCTTCTTGTGAGTGATTTTCCATATGAATTTCCTGTGGTGGGTGTAAGTGAGCCCATTTCCTTTGGCATTACTCATCTGGTGCATCTGTGTCCATGCCTGTGCAACAGACAGAATACCTGGCAAAATAAGGATACATGCTAAATACACCTTGGGTTTAAACCATGTCCTACTCTTTCTTAGTCTTGCATTTATTCAGTAAAGCTTTTTCTGGATTGCTTTAAATCTTCTTTTGCCTATGACTCTTTTGTTATTATTTTTTTAACTTTTTATTCTGCTCATGATTTCCTTGGTGGATTTCTTCAACTGCTTCATAAATGGTGGCAAGTTATACCTTAATCAAATGGTCACACTAGAAGTCTTTATTATCTCAGAGATAAGCCTCTCAGAAGATCTTGGGGATCTGAATTCTGTTAAGAGAGGCAGAAGACGTAAATCTGTGAGATCTATCTCAGATCTGAGTAGCTTTGAGCATCTGGGTGGTGTTCAAGCCAGCCTTTTCTTCCAGCCAGAAAAAGGGTGTCTTACAGCTCAGTGACTATGTTAAGAGATCAAGCCCCTATGTACAGCCTTGTGAAAACTGTTTCTCTAATGTCATACTATTCTTTGCATTCTTTGAACTTCCATCCTCAAGGGGATGAGAAGTACAGAGAGCCTCATGAAACCTCCTTTTGAATTTCCTTCTGTGATGAGAAGGCAGAGGACAAGAAAAGCCTGGGCCTTTTGACTTCACCAAATAAATGTTTAGTTGCTTTGAATTTTCAAAATACAGATTTTTTTTTTTGCATTGCCTTCCATTTCTAGAATATCCTATGCTTCATGTTAGGAACTGCTTATGTTGCATGAAGCCCAGGTATTTCTTCTGATTTGCCACCAATTTCATCAGTCCCTTCACTCACAGTTAGCTGGCGGTGGGAAGTTACTCTGACAGCTTTGCCCACACCTTTATTATTTCTGTTAAGATGTGTGAGTCTACATTTCACCTCTCTCCCGGTGTCCTATTAGGCAGTTTTCCTTTTTTTCACTTGAAATTTATTCCTTCAGCTACTTTGGCAACTTACTAGCTGCTGGCAAATGATGTATCAGAGCTCATACAAATTGCAATTTTCCTTTGATTGGTAACAAGATGAGTAGCACAGACTGCTGTTCTTCCTCCTTTGTATTTTGATCTGGCACTTCAGGCAGGATGCTTATCCATATACGTCCAGGTCACAAAGCAGCCAGTCTCCTAAAGACACATGATTTGACATCTTCAGTTGCTCTTAGCAGAATAAAACTCAGCAGGTCCCTCCAAATTTTGAAGCAAGACTTCAGGGTTCTTTTTGGCTTGTCAGGTTCTGTTCCTGCTCTGACTCTTAAATGCCCAGACAGAAAGTACAGTGTGCAAATGAAATGGTGCAACTCTAATAAGTACCTCTGAAGGTGTTCCAAAACCTGTGACTCTGTCTTTACTGACTCTGTCCTCTCTGTCCAAATGTGGGAGTTATTATAGCAAAGCAAATGGGACATTGTCAGGATTCTGGATACTCTGTGCCCTGAGGCTTTGTAATTGCTGACTTCTCACCATCTTAACCAGGGAAATGTAATACTCTGTCTTAAGTATCTGCTGCAGCAGGTGGTCGCTTTGCTTTTGATTTTGGGGTTCAGAGAGACCTCTCCATGTTTTGGGAGAAAAAAAGGTTTTATGAAAGCTAGAAAAACAGCAAAAGCAAAAGAATAGAAACTCTTCTGGGCCTTATGAAAGCTAAAAGTCTTAATTTACTTTTTGCCCATCTTTCATCATGAGAATCCAGAAATGGTTTGACTGGCACTAAATTAGCTTATCAATGTTTTAGCTGCTAGAAGATCCACTCCGATGGATGGCTTAAACCATTTCAGCCAATTAGATCATGACTGGGAAATCCAGGACCACATTCTTGAAATGTTTTTCTGCAATATTAGGTCATTCAGTATTGTTTTTGCAAGTTAGCAGGGGGGGATAAAAAGGTGAAGAATACCTTGAGAAATGTTACCTTCCAAAGCCAATCTATCTCTGGATCTTAACTCTGGAAGAGCCTTATGAGACAAATTCTTGTATTTGGGCCTGTGGTTGTCAGAGCCAAGATAAAAACACCTGCTGTGGTTTGGTCAAGCTCACAAAGATTATCTGAACAGCCTCTTTGAGGCAAGGTCTCATTTGGTTGCCCTTAATGTTGTGATATGTAATCAATTGTGCTTCACCACAATTGGATGTTCTTTGGGATATTCTGCCCCAAGACACAGCAAACCTACTCCCCTTGCCCACTTCATTTGAGTCCTGCTATTATTTTAACTGAAAGAAAGAGACATCCCACTCCTTTATTCCTCATGTACTATACACAGAGGGGAAAGCAGGTTCACTTATGTGGTAGTGCTGGGACTTAAGAATTAGGTGTATGTACTTCCAGCCACATGCATGCAGACTACAGATGTCTCAAAGTACCTCTTACTGTTAAATAACTTGTCCAAACATTATCTGCACAAACAGTAAGCTATTAGATCTTAGCCTTACTCTGCTTTCAGAAGTCTTCTCCTAATCAAAGGGACTTCTGGAATCATAACCTATACTTCTGCTCTTAGGAACAATGATATTGAATCCCTTCTGGGACTTTGGAGAGACTGGTCTTATTGAGAAATTGCTGACAGAACATTCTACAAGAGATTTTTTTCCCCCAGCATTGACCTTACTCATGGCCATAGTATTTTCCTTTGCTCTTGTACCTTCATCTTAGGTGCTGCTTTGTCTTCCCAGGTGAATTCCTTTCTAAATAAGGCCAGTTATTGCCCTTCAGACTTCATTGTGCTACTTAAAAAAAGTCAGCCTTGTAGTTTTCTCTTACAAGATCTATTCTGGTCAAGATAATAGCTCTTCTCAGCAGCTCTCTTAATAGTTCCCTCTTACTTTAATAAACATATCAAAGAAACAAATGCTCTGTTTAAGAACACAGTCCAGTTAGCACATCAGTGCCTTTTGGATATAAGGGTAGTGTTTGATTTTTGGTTTTGGAGTTGCTTGGTTTGATTTTTGTGTGGTTTGGTTTTTTTTGTTGTTTACTTTTTTTGTTTACTTTTTTTTCTTAGCCATGTTGTAATGCTCCTCATTAATAAATTAATTGTTCAAAAGATGAAAATTTATTTTTTCATATGCTGTTTCCATCTGATGAGCTCCAAATTTAATGCAAAAATTCTTACTATGCTGTTAGTGATTGACCTTGCACACTGTACAGTTAAATGTCACTCATCTCCATTATTCCAGTCCTAGAGATCTTCTGTTTTTTTTTTCTTGCATGACATTATAATTCTTTGTATTGAAAAATACCTTCAACATTGTCATCTGCATATTTCATCAAGCTCTTCTGATTTCTTTTCTGATTAAATAAGGTGGGCCTCAAGAATGAGACATGAAAAATTTTAGCAGTCCCAGACAAGGAATAAATCTGTAACTATAACCTGTTTCTGTCTTGTATAATTAGTTCCCTTCCCCCTGTACACCTTTCTTTCTAATTCCCATCTTCTTCAACTTCTCCAGTAATTTGCTGTGGCACTCTGCCAGTTCCTTCTCTTCTCTGGATAAGAGAGCACTACTCTTTTTCCCTTTTTCTCCTGAAAAATCAGATTTCTTAGCAAAGATAGCTGTTGATTTAAGACTGTATTAGCTACCTCTTCATAGCAGGGTGTTTTTTATTCTATATTCAATTTTCAAAATTTCTTCTCATCCTTGTGTAATATAGAGGTTACCTTAAATATGAGGGGGGAGGTGGAGGGGGAAAAAATCCCAGCTGTGACCCAGGTACTTTCAGGCCTCTTAGATGGTTATTTTACAATGTAAGTATGCTGAGGAAGTGGGGATCCCAACTACATAGACTTCACTGTAATGTCAAAGTTAGAAGTCCAGTCAATCACCTTTCAGGCAGCGGGCAGAAAATAGATGTCTGCGGCACATGATTTCAGTCTTTAAGGAATTAAGGCTCCATGAAGACAGCAGCCTGCTGTAGTGAATTTGTATAAAGTTGGTCATATGTGATTTCTCAGTGGCCTTCTAAAGAGTGATTTTCCAGCACAAACTCAGTTCCAGATGCTTTTCATAATCTCCTGGAATGTTCTACAGCATTTTGCCTTCATAATGTAAGCCATCTATCAGTGATCAATCATCAGGAATGTGGATAGTTTTGATTTTTAATATTAGCATTAGATGATGCATGGCTTTTTTCTGTAGATGGTTCAAAGGGACTCAGTTTCTGTAGGTTTATGCCCTAAAATTTTTGAAATTTAGGGTAAAAATAATTGTTGAGAAAGGATCGTTCAACTCATTAGCTTAAGCCGGGATAATATTGCTTTGGAGAATTGCTGTTGACTGTATGGCAACCCTGAAAAACACCTTCCATTAAATACAATTCACAGGCCTATGTTTGTTGGGGTAATTCTTGGCATATGAGTTCAGAACTTCAGTTTTGATAAATTATTATTTAATCATTCATATCCCAGAGTCACTGCAAAGACTGGAAACTCTCAATTGCAGATGAACTCACTTCAGTTGAGTCACATCTGGAGTGTCCCAAACATGGCATTTCAATCATTACTGATTTATTTTGTTTCTTTTTTGGAGCTTTTGTTTTGTTAACAGAAGCTTCCAATATATAAAATTTTAAAAATTGTGGTTTTTACTTTTTATTTTTGAAAAGTGATATTGCCAAGAGATGTGTCCTATTGCCAAGAAATAATTGTGCTACTGCTTCCCTCCATCCCCCTATATATTATCAAAATATTATTTTTTGGAAAGTCTGTATTTATTTGTGTTCTTCACAAAAGCATAATATATGGAAATAATTTAAATATTGTTATATTCACATTTAGCACAGATATAGCAAACAATAACAATTTAACATAGTTTTCCCTATGTTTCACTTAACTTTTTAAATAATTTAAGATTTTTCAGATCTCTTTGAGACTGAGGAAACTGTTTCTACATTAAAGGAGAAAATAATCTCTGATTAAATCTCTGATTAATCTCTGCATTTAAATGAAGTTTCTTATAAATTATTCTGAATATGAGATAGAAAATCACCCCATTCTATCATTTTTAACACATTTTATTCTAGAGAAAATTTCAGCTAAGTTGTTCTTAGATTCTCTTTAGCATGAAGTTTTTAAGAAAACCATACATCAAATTCCAAATTGGAAAGCAAATATTTTGTCAGACTGAGAAAAAACATTTTACCACCTACTCTGGGATTTAGGTAAAATTCATAAAAATGATGTACCTAGCCATTTTAATTTAGCAAAATTTTCCTATAATAGACTTTTCCATGCCCAAATGTTGGCTGATATTAAGCCCAGAATTTTAGCATTCTCTTGACAAGGTTACACTTGAGCAGAATTCTTAAAAAAGATGAAAGCAGTAAGTCCTTGCTTGAGGAAGTAAAGTACATTACACAGAAATCTCATAACTTTTCAGAATCTTGGAACTTTTCCAAGGTGAGGGAGAGGCTGGGGGTGGGGAGGTGCAATGGATATTTGCTCCTTGCTACTAGGACTACATGCTATGCAAGAATCCAGGCAGAGAATCAACCTTTGTGTCTCAAAAATTTCTCTCATCCAGTCCTGTGATAGCTTCTGGTTAGTGAAGGCTATGTGTGATGGGTGGGTGAGTGAGTGTTTTAAAATTTTCAGTATGGAAATTTATGTATCAAATTCACTCCTTTAGCAAAAACACAATTGAAAGCATGCTAGCATTCAAAATCCAGTCTCACTTGTGGTTCCAAACTGAGGAATAGGCAATCCTGCCCAATTCAAAGTATTTCCTGAGTACTGTGGTAGGATCAACAGGCAGGAAAAAACCCTGAAACGTGGTGAGAAGTATTCTGTGTCTGGAAGAGGTCGAGAATGGACCATGATGATGTCTACCAGTTTATATTTTGAGTGACAGTAAAGACTGGTAAGATATTACTGATATGAAATGGAAGAAGTTGAAAAGGGGAAGAGAATAATTCAGTTTCCATAAATTCTAATAGACAATGACTGGACTTGCTAAGCACAGCAATATAGTTGTGATCTTTGGGTTACTATGCTGTAATCCTGAGAAGATACGGCTTCATTTTTACCCTGGGTCAGTGACATCAGTAGAAGATAGGTGTCAGTAACTTTAGGCATAATCAAACCTTGATGGTCATTCACCATTTTTAATCATTCGGTGATTGGTTATATGAATCTTACTAAGAAAAATTTTTCTCCATTCACTGAGAAAAGTATGGGATACATGAAAAGATGTATTTTAAGACTGGTTGAAGCATTATAAGGATCTAAAATTTCAAAGCCAAGGGGAGAACTTCTGTTTATTAATTTTTTTTCCTTTGTCAAAAAGATTCAGTTAAAATTTTCTCATACAGCTATAATTGTTTAAATATGTTTCTGGTAAGTTTTTGTCTCATTCAGATTGTATTAAAATACTTCTGTCACTTGAGAGTATTGCTAAATTTCTAGAATTCTGAAGTCCTCATAAATGTTCTATTGGAAGAAACAGGACAAGACAGCTATTATTTATCTTTAAAACATCACTATAGATGTATCACATTTAATATATAGACTACAGCACAACAATAATAAATTACACAGAAGAAGAAAACAAGATGCTGCCACATCAGTGAAATATAAACAGTAACAGGCCTGAAAGAGAGGCAAAAGAGGGCTGAAAATAAATATCGCAAAGAAATCAGTCTCCATCCACGCCTCTCTAGAAATCTTCTATAACATTTTAATCAAAAAGGAGTAAGTTCAAAATTTGAGATAGTGTTAGAGATGCTGTGGAAGCTAAGGCTGCATAGAAAGAAAATACATATCTGAGAAATTATTAATTTTTATGAAAGTGATGTTTTATCCTTTGGTACTGTGAAACCCCACACAGGAGATGCATAACTCACCTTTCCTTATCCAGCTCCATAAATGCATAGTGTATTTTTATTGCAAATCCTCAGCTGTACACACTTGGGACAAGCAATTGCCTAGTGGCAAATAGTTCAGAGAAACAGCACTGAGGATCTGTATCTGGTAATTGCTCCAAATTCATTGTTACCCACTTGATTTTATACAGCCATGGCCAAGTCTTCCATCTGTCTCTGTACTCCAACAACGATTTTAGGACACTTCGAGCTGAAACCAAACTGTGTTGGGGTAGTTTGGGTTTTTTTTTTTCTTTTTTTTTTCTTTTTTTTTTTTTTTTGGTTTATTGGGTTTTCCTTATTAATTTTCCTGAATGNTTTTTTGGTGTCTGGGCTCTAACTATCACAGTCCTTGATTAAATGACAGCTTTTTGTTTTCATTGTCTTACCTTCTTTTCCTATTCAGTTCTTGACAGCCTTCCCTCTCAGCTGAATACTGTTATCACTTCTTTATTCTAATCCTCTCCCTAGCTGCCTATATTATCACCCCTCTGTTTCAGAACTTGGATACTTACCCTTTAATCCATTAATTGGCTTTTTACCCTCAGATCTCTTTGCCTTCTCTGAGTGCAACCTGACTCTCTCAGCCACCACACACCCACTTTGTTCTCTGTCTGTCCCTCCCTTGCACCTCCTGGCTCTGACTACATTTTGGTCCTACTTTCTCTTCTTTCCAGATAATCTTGTTCTTTATTTCCTGTCACAAAGGAGGGCTCTCTAGTTCAATATCACTTTCAGCATTGCCTCTGTTTCCTCCCTGTGTTTACATATTGCCTTTCCACATTGCATTTAAACAAGGGTAGATGTATATAACAGGAATAATCTCTGCAGCAAATATCTATGTTGCCCTCAGAATAGGTCCATTTCCTTATCAGGGTTCAAAAGTGTTGGGCAACTTAATAAAATATGGGTTGTTACACAGCAAACATATTCACTTCAACGAGATTATCTTTTGATTATGTCGGGTTTCTATTACTGTTTGCATGCAGTGGAAGTGTACATTTCTGAACGTTTTTTTAAATCGTGTACTCTTTATGTGTAAAATCTGTTTGTGTTAAAAGGAAATACTTTGTCTGGTGGCCCCCTTTAGTCCATGAATAATATTGCTTTATTTTAAGAAACCCTGCCTACTGTTTTTTCCTTAGTCAACATTTGAAAATATAGACTATATTGCAAAGAGGCTTGCTAGTCATTTTGTTTTGTTCTCTTTGATGTTTTCTTTATATAGTGTGTATGAATACACACATTTGATATTTAGAAAAATAGGGAAAATTATCCTGGTGCTAATGTACACAAAGCTATTACACCCAGTCATGGTTAATAGCACTAAATGGATTTAGAGTGAGTAGTCTAGACTGCAATCCTGTCAGCATCTGCCCCTTCCCCAGTAATTTATTTGGGGTTTGCACCTGCAGATGCTGAATTGGGACTGAATTCATATAGAATTTTTTACTTGGATAGCAGGCACTAAAATAATAACATTTAAGAAGAGGATTAAATAAAAGTAACTGTGTTACCATTAACTTTCCCTCCTTTGTTGTCAATATTAAAACAATAGAATCCTGATTATCCAGGCTCTTCCCAAGAGGATCTCCTTCTCTAATTAACTCCCTAATCTATTGGCACCCTGATTATTAGACATATCTTGTGCTGCCTGGTGTGTTTCATTGTTAGAAAGCTTTCATAAAATATTACAGTTTTAGCTCATTCATTGGCTAGTGAACCTTGAATATTTCATGCAAACGTAGTGACTTTCCTTTCCTTTCCTTTCCTTTCCTTTCCTTTCCTTTCCTTTCCTTTCCTTTCCTTTCCTTTCCTTTCCTTTCCTTTCCTTTCCTTTCCTTTCCTTTCCTTTCCTTTCCTTTCCTTTCCTTTCCTTTCCTTTCCTTTCCTTTCCTTTCCNCTTTCCCTTTCCCTTTCCCTTTCCCTTTCCCTTTCCCTTTCCCTTTCCCCTGAGCATTAATCCTTTCTGAAAAGGCAGTAGGTATGCAAACTCTGTGAGAACAGCAGAAATGCAAAGGTAATTGTGCAGAGATGAGAAGAAGTCCCCTGTTTGCCTGCCTCTCTGTTCCTATGTCCCATGCACACAGTAAGCTGCAGCTGGAAATTACCTTCTCCTTCTGTTTTAAGGATATGCATATGTATCTACAGTCATCTCCAAAGCTGGAAGGTTCTAAACCATTGTACCACACAGCCATAGAAATGGGAGTTTGGTTAGGACTTGTGAAAAAAAGGTTTCTCTTCAGACTCTTGTATATTCAGACTTGTTTATGTGAGACAGAGGTGTGTGTCTTAAAGTCTCCCATCTCTAATAAAAGAAAAATAAATTGCCCTTTTCCCATAATAATTTCTTTTTGAAGTCAGAATACACTTGACTCAGAGAATCACACCAGCATATCCAGGAAGATCTTTTGCTTCTTTTCACTTGGAAGAGCTCAAATCCTGTGGGAAACATGGAAAGAAAACCAGTTTGAAGATTTTTTTAATCAAAAATTCTGTACCTAAGTCTTGGCTATATAGATTTTAAGTCTCAAATATCCCCCACTGTCTATTTGAGTAATGTTTTAATTTTGTTAAATGACAGACCCCTTATTCTTTGGGGTTTTTTTTTTTTCAAATATTTTTAGCATTGGGCTATTCCCTTCTTTGTTTCATTCCACGGAGTATCAGCACGTGCAGCTCTCTTATGAGAGGATGCTTTTAGTTGCTCAAATTGGAGTCTGTCATCCATACATAGTCTTGTAAAGACCTATGATGTGCCTCTTGTCCTACACCTAGAAATGTGCCTTGGTGTGGTAGTTTTCAAGCAGATGCACATGTCTGTAGACCCTTTTCAACATGTTCAGCCTGGATCTGTCATTCATGTGTGTGCAGTTCACAGATGGATGTGGTGGCCTTTTTGGGGTCTCTGAAGTCTGTTTTGTATGCATGGAGCCTTGCACTAATCCTGCTCGTGTGTGGAGATAAAGGCATGGAAGGTGTTGTCATAAATCTCTCCACGATCTCCTTCCAGTATTGACAGCAGCGTATACATTTTTAACACTAGCAGAAAGAGCACCCTAAAAACTGTGTACCAATCATGTAGTGAGAAAGAGACAGCAAAAGACAGAAGTGTAAGAGAGATCATAGCTGCAAATATCTACTGCAGGAAACCTTTATCCACTGCATGCAATATATTAATTCAATTCATAGTAACCTTAAGGTACCATTGGGGAGGCTAAAAAGCTTTGTAAAGACACAAGTGTTTTTCATGAAATGAATTGATAATCTTTGAAATATATAACCCTCTCTACCCACCCACCTCTGTCTGATCTCTGTAACAGCTTGTATAATTCAAGATTGATTTGTAACTTAGTCATTCATAATGCTATTTATTTCTTATTCATTCTTTCCTTCTTTTATAACTATTTCTGAATTTCATGGACTTCTCGTAAAATACTGTAATGCTAATGCTAAGGGTAATTTTTTAAAGGTGCTTCAAAAATATAGATGTTTAATATGCAGCTGCTCTCCTAAGGGTAAAAGGTTTCTTCCTGCCACTTCTTTCAAATTCTGTATTAAAAAAATATTTTATTTTTCCTTCAACTGTCACTATTTAAGGAAGTACCCTTTCATGTTTTCTATAATCCTGTTAAAAATAGTAGGCATCTTCTGTATCTGTGGCTAGACATACAGCATGGTGCAAAATAATCTAAACACTCAAGGTT
The DNA here is from genome assembly GCA_013397555.1 of Urocynchramus pylzowi. Lineage (NCBI taxonomy): Eukaryota > Metazoa > Chordata > Aves > Passeriformes > Fringillidae > Urocynchramus > Urocynchramus pylzowi. The sequence goes on along the minus strand of VZRH01000783.1, from coordinate 577,468 downwards.
TGTTTGCAGATTTTCTCTAATGAAAAAGGCTCAAGATATATAATGAGACAGCCCCTCTGATACAGTTAATCAGTATCCACACAAGTTGATCCCTTGAATGCATTACATGATTCTTAAGAAATTGCTTAGTACATAAGAAATTAAGATTGAGTAATATTTGCTGATGTCTAATTTTTCAGCTAAGAAATCTAATACTTTTAAGGAAGAAGAGGGGTTAGAAGTCCTCACTTATGTTCCTCTGCTCTCTGTAAAATAGGATTGTTTAAGACACAGCTATATTGCAAAAAGATTTCCAAATACCAGGAGAAAGGGTTCTTTCATTCAGTTGAACATCAGAGGATTGTGGCACCATGCCTAAATTGTAAAAATATTTTGATTTCAAAATGTGTTGAATAGGTCATACTTTTACAATCACAGCTTAGAATTAATTACTATGTCTAGTCTCAAAACAGGTCTATGGTAATAAGTGTCTCACTAAATCATTGTCTTCACTGTGTCTAAACTGTCAGGGTGGGGATTTTTACAGGTGCCTAATCAATATATAAATACAAACCCTGTTAAACCTCTCCATGGTGCTGGTGAGCAGTTCTGTGCTTTAGAAATCAGTTGTTCTTCAGCCCAGGTCCTGTTTTATTTTGCATGGGAGCAGTTGAAAGGAAAGAAGGAACACCACATCCTCAAGTGGACTTGCAGAACATGAGGTCAGGACACCTGGCTAATGGGAAGGAAAGGTGCTCAGACCTGCAGGGAACAGCACAGGAGAATCCTTTTTCAGGGGTGGTGGGTGTTTTGTCATACAGGTGCCTTTAGTACCTATCCTGACAGGGTGCCTGTGGCTAGAGTGTCCAGCCAGAAATCATTCCATAGCTCCATCATTGTGGCAAAGGACTAAAGCAAAGCAAAATTGGAGGTGTAGGGGAAGGCATTGCTGAACTTGGTTTTTTGAAAGAATGAAGCTGGGAAAAGGAAGAATTAAAGCTACTGCTGCTGTAATACACATACCAACCTCTTTTGGTCTTTTAAATCTTCACAGATCTCTTCTCTCTCAATAGGTTCTCTTCATGTCTAGAAAATGCAAATCTCTGGGCTCCTAAGAGCAACTGAATAGGGATATGTATTTCATCTTAAAACAAAGAGGAAAGAGGAAGAAAAAAAAAAAAAGGAAAAAGTTATTCAAAGGATTTTGGAAACAGGTGTTCTAAATGAACATTAATTGGATTTCAGTTAATTATTTCTTATACTTTAGGGATTATAGGAAAGGAATATAGGGGGAAAAAGCAAGAACAACTTCTCTGACACACTAATTGCTCTGATATTATTTAAGCCAAGCAGCCCCTCATGCCTTTCACACACAGCCCACAAAAATTGGTCTCCAGATGACTCTTACAGAGGCTAGGGAATAAGAATGAAGCAAAAAAGAAAGACACAATCTTTGGAAGCCACCTTTACTTGCGAGCTTGGTCACAAATTTAGTCTGTTATGCATACCATCCTCTACCTGTAATTACCAGGATAGAGACAACTGCTAAAAAGCTATTGTATCTTGACCTTGGACACCCCATTTCTTGAACAAATATTATGGGATTATCCTCATACTTTATCCCTGGCAGTGTATGATCTATGCACACATTTTAGAAGGGTGACAGAGAAAGACTGGATGGAAGACAGGATTTTGGCTTTCAGCTTTCTGTTCTTATTCCTCATGGGAATGAGTAGTCTACTTTTTGCCCAGCATTGACACTGGTATAACAGTTGATATGAAAAATTGTATATGGAAAGGTTTAGTTCTCACCTCTGAGAACCAACTAATTGCAAAATTAAAAGAAGTGGGAGACAAGATAAAATGAGATTTTCAAAATTATTATAAATTGGAGCAGTCTAAAGATGTTTTAAAATTTAACTGCAAGTAAGGTGCAGGTGGTTTTATTTGTTTATTTTTGGGTTTTTTTTGGGGGAGGGGGTTGTTGTTAGTTGTTTAGTTTGTTTGTTTGTTTGCTTTATTAGGGTTTAAACTTTAACTTTCTGCAAAATTTTGGCTGATCCCTCTTAGTTTTAAATTGATGAGGTTGGTAGCAGGTGTGACTCCTGCTAGTCTCTTCTCCCTGTCCAGCCTGAGAGAAGTGAATGGTACTTGTGATAAAAGTAACAGATTTTCAAAGTAATTTTTAAACTTTAATATGATACAATAATCAGAGCTTCTAGTAAAAACTAAGATAATGTTTTACATGTTTTTTGCCTTAACAATGTATCTTTGAAGAACTCCCCACCCCATATGTTTGAAGTATACATGAAACTTGTCACTTTTGAACAGGAGATATAGTCAAGTTACCTGTGAAATTATTTACACAGCAAATTTTAAAAGATTTTGGAAAGCCTAATGAAACTTGCCTGAGGGCAGTTAGAATTTGCATTCCAGCTTCCTGCATGTGTGACAAGTTGCTAAGTATCTCGGTTTAAAAAACATGGAAGGGGATTTCCTACCTTCAGTTGTTCTTACCTTTAACTGAGGTATATTACTAAGGAGATAAACCAATGCCCACTATATGTGTCAGCATATTTCCCACCCCTACAAACAGATGGGAACATAATTACATCACATCTACAGTCACTCATATATCTGGCTTCTGTACATATTTGCATAACGTCCTGACAGGAACTTTAAAGAGCTGAGATTTTTAAAGAGCTTATGAAAATATTATTCTTAAATTAAAATGATCTGTTACAGCCCAAATTTTTCAACACCTGCATGAAATTTGTAAGAACAGATGCTTTTGTTGCTGCTATGAAAGCACAGCAGAAAGCAGTAGAGAAAAGAGTGATTTCATGTGTTGGTAGCTTTCAGAGAATTGGCCAGGTATGTATCTGTATTGTGCTAGCTGCTCTTATGTATCTCCTTAACCCACAGCATTTAGATGGCATCATTTCTCATACTGTGCAGATGATGGTACTGCATTCTGTAGAAAGAAAGGATTTCTCTATCAAATGTCACTATTTCTAACAAAGTGCAAAAAAAATTTTTTTAAAGGTTTGATCAATAACTTTAAAAAGACAGAATTAAACATATGAAGAGAAATTATGAAAATGTCTGTAAGCTATATATACATCAGTACTTAATCATTGCTTTCCCAAATGTGGCAGTACATAGTTTTTCTCTTGCTCACTAGTATTTGGGTTTTGTTTTTTTTCCTTTTTTTTTTTTTTTTTTTATCTACTGCATGCAAGATTTATTCTTGCTCGTACAGAATGAGCTTTTACTTTGCAAATGAATACGGAAACTTCTCCTTTTTGTTAAAGAAAAAAAAAAGACAGTCTAAAATTCTGTTTCAGGGTTTTTTAGTTTTTTTTTCCCAAATCAATTCCCTCAGTATTAGGTTGGAGGAAAGTATTTCTTACATTAAATATTCAATTCGTAGCCCAGATGTGTTTTATGCTCTTTTACACTGTACATATCTCAGCACTAGTGGCATTTTAATGCTCAGAGTTCTGCAGGGTTTTTTTTTGCTACCTCTCTTTTTCCCTTTGCTCCCCCATCTGACCCTTCTGACCTTTGCTAAAATCTCCACCATAGTGTATAGGTGATAATTGACTGCTTTCTAAAAGACACTTTTTGTATCAGCTGAGTGCTGCTTGTTTGAGATGTGAACACATTTTATGGACAGACTCAAAGCCTGGTTGTGCTCAGTCATATGTGCAAAAAAAACCCAAAACATTGTTAGTTGTCTGTAATCCCTAGCCCATGGTGGTTTTCTCCAGTTTATATGTGAGAAGAGATGTGCTTATTTAATCACAGAGCAGATGTGGGGCCTAAGGGCCTGATCCAAAGCCCATTGAAATCAACTGGAATCCTACAGGAGGTTTTAATGGCCCTACATGCTTAAATAAAACACCTGACTCATTTTTATGAAAACTAAACAAACAAACAAACAAAATGCAACTTATTGTTTCTTTCCTCACTCCTTTCCCATTTGCCTCCGGAGGAAAATCCCGACCTGTACTCTAAATAAATGTGAACAATTTAATAACCCCCCACCTGACAACTATTCTGTTAAGGAAGTGTTGTAATAGCAAGCTGGAACGTGGCTTTACAGCACTGGGGTTGCTACAGTACCTTTTAGCACTATGAACATTTTCTGATAATACTTTGCATGGAAAGGTTGATGTGTTTGCACAGAAAACAGTTTGTACACAGTATGGTCTTAGGACTACATGCTAAAAATGTCAGTGTAGTCTATTTGTGAAATATAGCAGAAGAAAATATTTATGAGCACCACAGGACATGAAGCTCAAAGTGCAGTCATTTCTAAATGAAAATTATGTGACAGTTCATCAGTATTTAATGCTAACATTGCTTGATCTAGACATAAAGAATTTAGCAGCCATTTATCATAACATACAGTACTGTTCATTTCCTGATTTGCTTAGAATACATTGATATTTTAATCTCAACAGGAGCCACAGGTCTAATTTTAGCTATTTAATGAAAGGAAAATCCAGCGAGAGGGGGATTTTTCACATGGCTATTAGAAGCCTACTCTCACAACTTGAATTGGTTGGTCTTTTTAATGCGCGCTCCCAGAAGCCACTGCTTGGTCCCTGCGCCAGATGCAGGTGTTCCCTTGTGCTGTCAGCCAGGAATGATTAATGAGGATTTGCCCCTACTGAAAGCAGTCTTTGGAGCATTGTTCAGGGCATCTGTGGAACTGTCGGGGGAGACAAGGACACAAGTGAACAACCAATTATTTGGCCATCACTGAGGCAGCATGAAAAAGACATCAAATTGGACAGAGGAGCAAAGCTTTTGTTTCATGATCATATTTTTAGGTGTTAATAGTAACAGAGGAATTCTACCTGTTTTGTTTTGCCTTTTCTTTTTTTTTTTTTTTTTTTTTTTCAGGGGAGAGGGGAAGGGCTCAAGCACTGCTTTAAAGCTAGGAAAGGATGTCTAAAAGAAACAGGGACAGAAACTGAAAAACTGATCACAGTCCTTTAAAAGTGTTGAAGGGAGGAAAACACACAGAATTGATTTCTTGGCGGTTGCACCGTGTGTAAAAAGAAACACCGTTTTGCTCGGCTAACATTAGGGAACAAGGGCTAAGAATTCTGTGAGGAGGAGGAGGATTTCTTAAGCAGGAAGCTTCTTAATAGCTGTCCAAATACAACAGTTCAGGAGCCAGGCTTTTACACGTGGCAGTGCAGGGAAGTGTTACATTATGATTCTGAAAAAGAAAATGTGAGGAAACAAAACCAGAAGACATTTGCAAGATTTGGTTCAGCATTCATCCTGCATCCCTCTTTCTGTCTCAAGGAAAACATGCTCAGGTGCAGAAGAGTGAAGGAAAAAAAGAGGAACAAAATCAAAAGCGCTCTGCCTAGGCTTAGACTTCTGCATTTTTATATTTACCAAGATTTGTGACTAAATAGTAATTTTAAACTAGAGGGAAAGGATTTTCAGGACAATCCAATTACTGAATGAATTATTTGTAAAATACATAATATGCCCCATCCTGTCAAGCCTCTTTTTACCACAGTATTAAGAATAAAAAAGTTAATTATTACAGCTTAATTCTAATGAGAACTATAATGTTTTAGTGACTAATAATAAATATAGAACAATTTCTACTGAGGTATTGTAATTAATATTTATAGTGGCTAATTCCTAACTTCAGAAGTTTCTCTGCTCCCACACATTTATGCAAGAAAAGGAATTTGAATCCTGAAAAAATTACCAATCATAATTCTAAACGATTCCTTTAGAAATAAAGAAATTTATATTTCTATTTTTTATATAGAAACTAAAGAAATTTATATTTCTAATTTAATTGTTTTATTATATTTGAATACCTGGATTTAGGTTTATTTTTTGGGGATTTTTTCAGATTATTTGTCATTTGATGCTGTAATTTATCAAGGAGGACTCATGGAATTCATAAAATTATTTGAATCTCTGTACATAAAGGCTAGTTTCCTTACCCAGCTGGTTTTTAGGAAGTTTTAGTAAGCAGAAAGTTTTTGCCTGCCTCACATTTAGAATGAGTTGCTGTAGCTAAAAATTTGACTTATGATACTCAGATTTTTAAAATTTGCCATCTCAGTGTCAAATGGCTGGGTCTGAAACCTGAAGAGTCAACTGCTGTTTCTATTTACTATAGGATAATAGCTTTATTAGAAAGTAAAAGTTTAAAACTATAATTAAAAACAAAGTATTTAATAGCCACTTAAGAAAGGAAAAAAAAATGTAATACACATGCAAATTAAGCCTTTGTATTTAAAGAACATCACAAATTCCTTTATACCACCCAGAAAAGATTCTTGATCAGAAGGAAAACACTAAACAACCTAAGATTCTTTAGGACATTATACCGCCCAGGTGAGAGTCTTGATCAGAAGGAAATCCTAAACAACCTAAGAATCTTTAGGATATTCCAGCATTTCTGATAATTGTGCAGAATATAGTCTAGAATTTTATGTTGGGAATGGCCTCCATACAGCCCTTGAACTGCAGTACTGCAGGTCTGTCCTTTCCAGGAGTACAGCCGTCTGTTACTGTTTGCAAAGAGCACTGACACTTGAAACAGAGCTTTGTCCCTCTTGCCTTTGGTGTATGTGCTGGAACATAGAGTGACTTTATGAGTAGCTATAATTCCAGTGTGCAGACACACTCAGCTCTTTTTCCTTCTTGTTAGGAAGAGACAATGGCATCAACAACGTGGCCCTGTGTCTGACATTACTCCATGGAAGAACAGTCTCTTAGACTCCTCCTGGGCATGATGGAAGTGATGGAAGTAAAGTATTTCCAGGAACTAAAGGAATGATTATAGCATCTCTAAAGAGGAAATTTGCTTGTGACTGTCAAAATGCTCAACTGAGTTTCCTAATCCTAGATAAGTAAATAGAAAGGAAACTTTCTGCTGCTGTAGACAGTGCTGAAGACTGCACCTTCTTCTGCCAGGCATAAACTTTGCCACAGGTATTCAATGGTTGCTCATCCCTCTGTTGGATGACATCAGACTCTTCTACTTGGAGTTGTCAGTTGGAGAGAATAGAAATATCTGATGTTAAATCCTGAAGAGGAAATTTCTGAGTAGCATAAAGTGGAGCACAGCCTGTTATTTACGTGTGCCAGCAGCGTATAGCATCAGAACGTCCTCCAGGATGTGGGCATTCTCTCCAAATCTCCTGGTAGGTGAGCACCTTTGGGATGGGGCTCCTGTGAGCCCCCATGGGTGGTCCCATGGGAAAAAGGTCAAGAAAATACTTTAAAGACAGGACTGAATTCTTTTAGTGGTGGTTCTTTGGCCTGAAAATAGGGATAGGATTTGCCAGGTAGTGCCCATCATGAGAGCACCCCTTTTTACATACCATTTCCTCCAGTACAGTAACATCTCTTCCATCCATTACATTCCTCTGCAATCTGCATGCTTCTCAAAAATAATTAAGTTTCTTCCAGTTCTTGTGCTCAGGTTGATACATGCTGTATTTTGATGTTTTTCCCGTAAAACTCTTATGTATGTATTTTCACGATACTTCAATGAAACCATCAAAATTTAAATTCAAAGCAAACCAAAAGCAGTGGGCAAGAACATATGGAAAGGGATAAACCCAATAACATCTTTATTATGAGTGTTACTTGTTTAAAGCATCAGCTTTGATTTGGCTTTATCTACTGCATATTTATTTCACAAAACTATAAAAAAATTCTGAAGCTGTCCCTTATGTTTTTACAAGGATCTCTAATACTCTGCAGACTGCATAAGACTATGAAGTAGTGGATTAGTAGGAGGTTAGTACCTGTGAGATGATTTTCTTCCATGTTCTCATGGATCTTTGCAGTTATTTTGATGAAAAAAAATGTTTCTTTTTCTCTAAACAGCATAGCTACTGCAATAAATTCTTAGGGAAAAAAGCAAGCAGAGAAAAATCATTAAAGCACAAATAAATATTTTTTAGCTTTTAGTGTCTAACATTTAGCTTTCATTTCATGCTGGAAAGAATGAGGATTGTTAGAAACATGCTATGATTATGGGTGACTGTTTACTTCTTTTATTCATGCTAAGTAAAATCTAACAGCAACATGCTCAAGGATTCAGGAGTGTCAGGAGTTACCTTTTGTACAACTTTTGACCATCAGGATTTTGTCCCTTCTCTTGCTAGTTTAACACAGCCTGATGATTCTGGCCACTACAGCCAGTGTGTCTCTGCTGGTGGTGACGGTGATGGAACTCCCAAGACTTATGTTACTGTTATTGCCTCCAGGCCTGAAATGAAGGGAGGCTGCAGACAAATGGGGCAATGTCATTAGAAACTCATCAGCACTGGTTGTTAATGAACCATTTGATAAAGCAGAAGGAATTCTCTCTGCTGTTTGCACTAACCACAACAACAACAACAACAAAAGGCAAGGGTAAAGCTTTGGATGCAAAAATACTCCCCCTTGCAGGAGCAGTGTGGATCAGCATGCACATGACCTGGTATAGGGATAGGCAGGGTGGGCAGGGATTTTGCAGATGACATTTCCATATTGATTTTATAAAATAGTGCTGGTCTCTGCTTAGTTTGGGCTTCAAAAACTGCAGTGTGAACTACTTAAATTCTGGCTCTTTGGCAACAGAGAATTGTGAGGCTAAATATTACTTCAGTTCCTTTACCCTTGATAGCTGATTTTTGCACCTGAAATCCCCGAGCTAACAGTTTGGTAAGTTTGTGCTCACACATAGGTACGTATTCACTTATAAAATCTATTTTGTCCAAAAATCCATTTTATATCCATAGAAAACTATCTACAGGTTTTATAAACATCATTGGTTTGTTCAGCTTTTATTTCTCTTCTGTGCTTAAAAGCAGGTTACACTTAGGACTGATGTGTGAGGTCAAAGGGCTTTTCTTGTCTTATAGCCCCCCGAAGGTTTTTTCACCAGCATACTTCCCTACCATTTCTTGATTTGACTTTCTTCTTTCTAGTCCCTCATGTCATGCAGGTTTTTTTTTTTTTTTTGAACTCTTAACACTACCTTGTGCACATATTCTTTTCCCTTTTCCTCCCTCCACCTCCTCACATGCTCCATTCATGCATTCCCATTGCGTCCTATTTAAACTCATGCACTTTTTCTTATCTTTTTGCCCCACACCTTTGTTTTTCTTCCATTCATCTGGGAAATGATGTTCTTCACACCTTAGCAGTTCTTTACTAATGATGGTGACGTTTCAGCATGTATATTCACATATATGCTGGAAATAACAACATGGTTAAGGGCCACTGACTATTTTTTTTTAAGGAGAGGTCCTTTAAATTAAGAGGCTAAATGTTCTTTGTAATGTAGAATGATTTAGCTTAAAATTATTCAGTATCAGAATATGAATTATAGAAAATATTTTTCAGTATTTGGATGGATTATGAAGCCTCACCTTATATATCTTGTTACTTTTTTTTTTGCATTTGTATGAACTGCCAAGGTTTACAACTTGTGTGTATTCACTTCAGTATTAAGTTCTTGACTGCTTCAGCTTATTTCTTTGCAGTGCTATGTTAATGGCAAGCATAGCAAATATATAGTTGCATATATCTGTTTGAATACTACCCATCATATGATCCTTACTTAAACCACATTTTAGCCTATTTTTGGAAACTTTAAAAATGCATACGTTGCTCCCAATTCATATTAGTAAAAAATGGATTATCAGATTATTTTGGCCAAATAAAAGATTTAATCCTTTGCTGGAAAGAAAGAGAAACAGCATCTGAGCTGGGATGTAGATGGTTAAAAGAAGAGGTGCTCTGTAAGAATTAACAGGAAAAAAAAATAGCACAGAAAGAGTATTTCTTCTGAACTACCAGAGCCTAGCATTTTCATAAACCATAATCTTGATGTCAAATCTTGAATATTAATGAAATAATGATTGTAAGAATACCAATGTAAAAATATTTGAGATAATTATTTCTGAGGTTTGTATTGCCTCATTCCACCAATCAACCAATAGGAAGTCAAAGGATATTTTAAGAGAAGTTTATTAAAATCAATTTTAGGAGGTGTTTCAGGTTCTTCCCCTATGGATATAGCTTATTTTTGTTTTCAGAACTGCTGAATCCAAAAGTACAGTCTGTAAGATTGAGTGAACTTTCTTCACCTAATTTCAAATCTGCTTGAACTTAGTGACTTTGTATATTTGATTTTAGCTTCTTGGAGATTGCATTCAATAAAGGAGAAGAGTACAGGTGAAGGGATAAGAGACAGAAATAACCAAGAAAAAAAAAAGCTTTATATATATATATATATATGCTACATGTGAACTACTTGCTTCTTTTTTAGTATCTTCTGTGTTTTGCAGCATAGAAGTTTTCTGTGGGAAAAAAATAAATCAAGTAGCCCTTTTTGGTCTTAACAGAATCATGCACAATCTGTTTTTTCCTTCATCAGCTGCAACCTTAGCAGACAACTAGATCTTATGATTTATTTGTCCAGCCTTGCAAGATATTCTTCCGAAAAGTGAATCATGGTATGCCAGAAGGCACATGAAATGGACTGATCTATGTTGTTCTTCTCTTATGGTCTACGAGAAAGTCTGTCCATTCCTGATTTTAATCACACCCACTTAGTGGTCAAGCTAACTCACCCTGCCAGCCAGATGAACTTGCTTGGTGTCCACTGCTGTTATTAGAGACTGGAGGTCAAACTTTTTATCTATTTTTGCCAAACTCAGTGGGACATAGTTTCTTGCTGGGAGGACTTGGAACGAGGTGATAAATCTTATTGCTAATATCCCAGTAGGCAGTAACATGTCTTCCTACAGGCATATCTTCAGAATTTTTACAGGTTCTATGAACATAAATAAAAGTTTTTGAAAAATTTTTGAAGATTTTTTATTTTTATATCTGTCATAAAAGTGTCTCCACTTACTCAAAGCCTAATTGTGAATTGTCAGCACAGAGCCTTCCAAGATTTTGTCTTAATTTTCATGTCCATAAAAAAAAAGAATGTAATTGAACCATGCTAACAATTTTATGCCTGCTGTGTGTACAGGTAGTTTTTTGTGGCATAACCAGTCTACATTGCTTGTAATAGTTTGGTAGTATGCCAGAACCCACTAGAATACAATGCATGTGGATTTGGGGAATGTCACACTACGGAGAACTTGCTTTGCCTAACAGTAATCCTTGGATGGTGAAGAGCAGTAATTTTCTACCTAGGATCTGAATCAGTGGACACAGACAGAGAGCTGTGGTCAATGACTCAATGTCCAGATGCAGCCCACTAATGAGTGGTGTCCCTCAGGGCTCTGTCTTGGGACTGGTGCTCTTCAATATCTTCATCAGTGACAGAGATAGTGAGATCAAGTGCACCCTCACCAAATTTGCAGACGACACAAACCTGAGTGGTGCAGTTGACACACCTGAAGGACGGGATGCCATCCAGGGGGACCTGGAAAAACTCAAGAAGTGAGCCCTTATGAGGTTCAGCAAGTCCAAGTGCAAGGTGCTGCACCTGGGCTGGGGCAATCCNATCAGTGGACACAGACAGAGAGCTGTGGTCAATGACTCAATGTCCAGATGCAGCCCACTAATGAGTGGTGTCCCTCAGGGCTCTGTCTTGGGACTGGTGCTCTTCAATATCTTCATCAGTGACAGAGATAGTGAGATCAAGTGCACCCTCACCAAATTTGCAGACGACACAAACCTGAGTGGTGCAGTTGACACACCTGAAGGACGGGATGCCATCCAGGGGGACCTGGAAAAACTCAAGAAGTGAGCCCTTATGAGGTTCAGCAAGTCCAAGTGCAAGGTGCTGCACCTGGGCTGGGGCAATCCCAGACATGAGCATAGACTGGGAGAAGAATTTATGGAGAGCAGCCCTGAAGAGAAGGCCTTGGGGGTTCTGATGGACATGAGCCAGCAATGTACACTCATGGGCAGGGAGCCAACTGAATCCTGGGCTGTATCAAAAGAGGGGTGGCCAGCAGGGTGAAGGAGGTGATTCTCTCCCTCTTCTTTGCCCTCATGAGACCCCACTTGGAGTGCTGCATCCAACTCTGGTGTCCCCACATCCAACTCTGGTGTCCCCACATCCAACTCTGGTGTTCCCACATGGACCTATTAGAGCAGGTCCAGAGGAAGCCACAAAGATGATCAGAGGTCAGGAGCACCTCTCCTGTGAGGACAGGCTGAGAGAGCTGGGGTTGTTCAGCACTGAGAAGAGAATCTTCTCTCTCTTCCAGGGACACCTCACTGCAGCCTTTTAGTACTTAAAGGGGACTTATAAAAAAGAGAGAGAGGGACTTTTTAAAGAGCAGATAGTGATAGGAGAAGGGGGAACAGTTTTAAATCGAAAGAGATTTAGGTTCGATGTTAGGAAGAAATTCTTTACTCTGAGGGTTGCAAGGCACTGAAAAAGGTTACACAGAGAAGTTGTGAATGCCCTATCTCTGGAAGTGTGCAAGGCCATGTTAGACCTGATCTAATGGGTGGCATCCCTGCCCATGCAGGGAGTTTTGGAGTAGATGATCTTTCAGATCCCATCCAATCCAAACCACTCTATGATTCCAGGATTTGAAATCCTGTGGAGAGCAGTACATGACTTTTGAGCTGGCTGCAAAAGGTGACTTGAAAGAAGCTTTTATGTTACACCACGGTTTATGTGAAATTTGGCATTTATGGGTCAAAACCAATAAAGCCACCTGTGTACAACTGTAAAATGGCTTATGCTTTGCTTTGTCTCTAAGCATTAATTTAAGATCTAAGGTTCACATTGCCTAGAGCCTTTGTGGATACTGTGAAAACTTGCTTCATTTTTTTTTCTGTTATTGAGCTGACAGCCAGATTAAATGTTGATTGTAAAGTTCTTTCCCGCTCCCTACTACTGCACTTACTGCATCCTGGCCAAATGAAATTACATGGTTGTATAATAGAGGTACCTTTATAACATAACTTATTATAATATATTCATATTATATAAAAATTCAAAACTTATAATGTAAATTTATTATAATAAAAAGGCATTGTAAGAGTAAAGATGTTTTAAAAGAATGGATTAATTGTGAAATTGTCATAGCATTAGAAATCTTGAAATCCCCATGCAGGACCCAGTTGGGCTAGTCTACCCACATAATCCTTATTGTACCCTGCAGACTAACCAGCTCTGATTCACACTATCTAATTAACTGCTTTTAATTGTAGTTGTTTTAGCAATCCTCAGCTTTGGTTTTTCTGACACACTGGTTACTGTGCAGTCAGTACTAAGGGTCATCCCCTGGTCTTTTGGGGGGTTTGGGGTTTTTTTTTTGGTTGTTTGGTGGGGTTTTTTTTTTTTTTTTTTTGGGGTTTGGGGTTTTTTTTTTTTTTTTTTTTTTTTTTTTTTTTTTTTTTTTCCCAGAAGTGTCTTATCTTCCATAGCTTTCTGTAACTATCTGAAAGTGTCACCTTCCCATTCTTCACACAGACACATCTTTTGCACTAGTTCATTTTCCCTTTCCAGGGTCTCCTCTGCTTCCACCAACACTACAAGAGAAGAAACCAGTTCAGGAATTACATTTCATCACTCTTCCACATTTAATAATCAATGATGAGTCTTTCACATTCACAGCAAGATCCTTGGAATACCTTCTGAAGAAGAAAGAAGCAATGAGCTAGGGTTGCTATCACAATTATTTTGGCTCAAACTGGGGGATTGGCATTGAGTTTGCCTGTAATCCCTGAAAAGGAGGAATTTTTTGATGCTTTTTCTTTCAGCAAAGGATTAGTTGGTGACTTATTCTTTCCAAATATAAGAAGGTAGCTCAGGTTCCATTTCTTCTCTGATAGGGAACCAGCTGGCCTGGTGGACAACGAGCAACACAGTGCAGCTGCCATTCCTCTAGTACCACATTTTTTGAACTGAGTCCAGAAAGATTTTTTTTTTTTTTGTCTCAACTCTGTTCTATAACTGAAAAGTGAAAAGCAATTTTTCTATCTCTCCTTCTTTTCTATAAGTCTTCACAGGAGTCTGCAGTGCAATGTGTAGAACACCCACGGCACTGTATCCTAAACTGCAATTAGCTCTGAGAAAGAACTGTAACCATGAAGTACACATTTTAGAGCATCAAGGAATATAAATGCTTTTTTAAAAAATTATTCTTTATTATGATGTAATTGCTTAATTTTGATTTTGCCTTAGCACATGCTGAGAAACTCCAAGTAGACTGCTGTATTGTGCATTGATTTTCTTCTATGAATTCCTGCTGAGACAAATATTAGAACATATTTAATACAAATAAACATTTATTCAATGTATATGTTCATATAAATACTAAAAGCAAGTGTTCTCAAACTTCTATATTATAGACTGAAAAGGACTTGAAAGAATGCTTTGTGGAACATATGCTGTCTTTTTCTCCACCAAATAAACAAGTTTGCTTTAATTATTTTTTAAATTAAGTTCATAGAGGTGTGTCATGGCTTTTAAACGTGACTTTTTGACAATGGAAGTGCAGGATAGCATGTAATTCCTTAGGTATATTTTTCCTGAATTGGTTTATAGCGAGAAAGGAGAAATGTCCCAGCTCTGTTGCAGACAAATTTTCTGACCTTGGTCAAACTGCTTAAATTGTCTGAGTGAAATCCTACCCCTACTAAAGTCAAGAGGATTTTTGCTATTTATTTGAATGGGGTAAAGATATCACATTTGAATTCTGAATTGTTAATAAGAATGGGATAACATGTATCTAACTCTCACAGCTCTTGTGAAGCTAATTAATCAGCAGAGTACTTTGGGATCCTCAGAAGTATAATAGGAGCTGCAAGTACTATTATTTATTTGTCATGTAATTGGAAACCAGCAAGGTAAAAAGTCATTGATAAAAATCCACATCACAAGGTCATTTCTTTCAGTGTTGCAAATCTCTTCTTCAATCAAGAGCTTTGTAACTGATGAAAAGTACTGCCTAATCATAACATTATCAAGTCAATTTAATTGGTGCTCTGGCAGCACATGAGATCATAATGAAGTCATTTTTGCTAGTTACAGGCTTAAAAATATTTTTATAGCACCCTTCATCCTAGTGGAAACTTTAAAGGCCTCGCAGACAGGATTAAGGTTTTCTGTCTCTGTTATACAACTGCCTTTGTGTGGTAGATATCAGCTGTTTTAATCTTGTCTAAAAATACTACTGGTAAGCATGATATTACTGTGTTTATACTTATCCTTTATAGAATAGGTATTACATAGTTTGTGCCTTTAAAATTAATGTTCAGATCTGTCAGGGTAAAGAAGTAGCCCTTTTGGATTCAAAGGACTCTGATTTTCGTGTTTGAACACTGGTAGTTGCCGAACCACAGGTTTTTAATATGCCCTGTGTCTTTGAAAATCCCATTTTTGACAACAGAAAGGTCATGTTTTTGCACAATACTCTGTTTCACTTTGTCAGAAACTTAAAGCCCCAAAACTGATATTGCCTTTACCAGGTGAAGGTTTGGAATAAGAATGGCTGGTTAGGTTTCTATCAGCATTCCCTGTTACATCAATTGGATTGCTTAATTTACCATGGTGTAAGCTTCTGTATCACAACAGATGGAAATAATGTCATTTGTCTTTTCTTTGCCCCATCTCTTTCATAGCTGGAGTGACTCAGAGCTGTTTTGCCAGTACCAGGGTCCTCCTACCTGCCATTGCTCCCCTCCTTGAAGAGCTGGATGCCACAAGACCCTGCAGTGAGCTCCTGACACTGACCACACGCCACCTGCCACGGCTTGTGGCCAGTGAAGGGCAGGCTGTGAGGTCCAGTGAAGGGCAGGCTGCGAGGTTCAGCTCTCTTGCCACTTGCTGCTTTAGCCAGCATCTGACTAAAAAGCTCATTTTAAAATGCAGCCTTCAGAAAAAGCAGCAAATGCAAAGCGGCCAAAAGGCTAAGTGTTGTGGCCCAAGAAGTGATGGTGTTTATGAGGAAGAGAGTTTTAAATCAGCTCCTTTCCTGCCTAGTTTATTATTTCCATCTCCTTCCCTCCCTCCCTTCTCTGTGGACTCCTCTTCCTCTTTGATATTGCCCAAGCTGCACAGCCCACTTAAAATAAGTTGTGCCTGACTGTGTCTTGGGTACTGGAAAGCTGAAATTTCTTTCCCTCTCTGATGGAAAGCAAGGAACTGTGGCATTGAGCTCTGGCTAAGCAAGACTGCTTTCCACTGAACTTTATCCAGGGAAAAGGTGAGAAAGAGTGGCAAAGGAGACAAACTCCTGTGGGAGTTTTACAGGTGCAGGTGTTTTGTCTTCATAGGCAAAACCTCATATGTCAAGAGGGAAAAAATGTCACAAGAGCCCTGATAGATAAGGCCAAGGACCATAGGAAGTAAAATAATGAAAGACAGACAGTATTTTCTTCCATTTTCCCTCGTTTAGCACCACATCCTTACTCAAACTGAAGTGCATTCTGTGTGGACACCACTCTGACAGTGTGAAAGAATACTAAAGTGAGTGTAAAAAGTAGCTCTTCAGATGCAATGGTTTGAAGGATCCTTCTCTGTAACATTTGTAAAGCAATGGGTGTGGTGCTTAGTTTCAATGCCTTGTTCCCTAAGCACCAGCAACTTGTCAGTGTTACAACAGAAGCNTTCTGTGTGGACACCACTCTGACAGTGTGAAAGAATACTAAAGTGAGTGTAAAAAGTAGCTCTTCAGATGCAATGGTTTAAAGGATCCTTCCCTGTAACATTTGTAAAGCAATGGGTGTGGTGCTTAGTTTCAATGCCTTGTTCCCTAAGCACCAGCAACTTGTCAGTCTTACCACAGAAGCCCCCTACTGCCATCAGACTTTAGTTTAGCACAGCCAATGCCTCAGTTTGCACACAAATACAAATAAAACCAATAATTCCACTCCTTCTCTCCCCAAAATGTGCCAGGTTTTCAGGAAACAGAAAACAAATCACCCATACAGCTGGGGCAGATCTTTGCTTAAGATGATCCTGGATAATCTGAGAAAGGGTATGCACTTATAGAATTAATGTCAACATTTATTTTTTGAATATTATGAAGAAAATATGACCAGCACCTATGAACTTCACCTGAAGGCTCTCTAAACTACCTTCATGTGTTTGCAAGGGCCTATATCTCCAGATCTCCCAAAGAACCCCAGTTGCCATATTGAGTGCCTGCAACTGCTATGTGCACTTCTGCCAAGTCTTTCACCTTCTCTCATTCTTTGCACTGATAAATTTCAGACTAATTTTAGTCTGAAGCTTATTTGAAGTAGAGCTTATTGTCTCATAAAACATATTACCTGGGATAAAATCAGATGCCACCTAAAGCTTAGGCTTAAGATTTGCAAGTTCTTAACTTCAAATCTCTGTTTAGGCCTGTTAAAAGCTTCGTTTTGATAACATTCTACCCCAGTTAATATTGTGATGAATTTGGATTTTCTGTTTACTTCAATCCATCTCAAAGGTAACAGGTATATCTTGTTAGCAGTCTTTCTGGTTAACCCTGCAAAGGAAGTACCAAGTGCATTGTAGATGCAGCTTAAGAAGTTATGGTCCTCAGTAGGTGATCTGGTGGAGATGAGATGTACTGTTGTGCTTGCAAGTGTATCTGGAAATGAAGTGAAAGTCTGATTATTTTTACAGAGGAAAAATAATAAAAGAAGACAAATTTAAATCTTAGGTGTGGAGAGAACAACTATGTGTATTTTGTTTCCCCACATTTTTGGTTTTTCAGATGTATTTCTTTTCAAACTTTGTTTGCTGCAGGATTTAATCAGAACTACTCAAAAATCAAATGTTCCATTTTCATGGGTCTAGTAGGCACCTAATTTTTTTGTGCACTTGGAAAAGGAACGCATAAGAACTGTAAGTACACATATTGCACTTAATTTGCTGGCTTAATATTTGAGCCAGTCAACAGGGCTCCTCGAGTTTCTGCAGGTTTCTAATCACAACGGGGTGGGAAGAATGATTTAACTTGCCTGCCTTACAAATTTAAGAAAATAGCATGAAAATATTTTAACAGTACTCACTTTCAACTCAGTAGCCATGTACAGAACTTTATAGAGGATGACAATACTAGCCAACAGTCAAGACAATGGTCTGAGAAAAAATGGTCTGAGAAAAAAACCTTTTATTTCAGACAAAGAGAGGGAAAGAGCATTGGGTAGGGGAGTGAAATTTCAGGGCAGCAGCTCCACTGAGCACTTGTTAAATCTTTCATTTGAGCCATTCACCTGCTGCTTATAAGCAATGAAAATGGTAGACAGCAGATGTGAAGGCTAGGAGGGGCTATAATGATGTGAAAAACAAGTTGGGTGACTATACAGAATCAAGAGAAGGATTGAGACTTACTTTTTTGTATTTGAACCCCCCTCTTCCCATGTTATTATGATCCCAAACACTTAAAAAACTTCCTTTCAAAACAAAATGTATAAAAATACGAGAAATAAAATTAATGAACTAAGTATTCCCCGTTTTTTTGAGTAACTGAAAAAAATATGATCTTGGACCTGACACTTCTTGATCTCTGCATAACTCTTATTAACATTCACCAAGATTGTAATATGACCTTCTGATCATGTGAGGTTTAGAGTACATAAAATTTCCCTAGCACAGATGATGAAAAAGTCTGTTTATTTTGACCAACAGGATGTAGGTTGGATTTTCCTATATTTCGTCACCACCAAATCACACACCTTGCTGATGTTGTCTCCCATAGAAATGTTTGTGTTTTAATTTAAATCAGACAATAAAAGAGTTTGAGATCTGCTAAATTAGGAACAAAAGAAAAGGCTTTGTGCTCTGCTGCCTATGGTCTAACCATTATGGTTGTAGTAATGTGCTGTGAGAAGCCATTGGCATGCTAAAAATACACTACTTTAACAATAATCCATGCATAAAAGAGCCTGAAAGGAGATATGGCATATACCTAATGAATTCTGGACCTTTTCCATGCTTACCATTTATAGGATTTGGAAATTGCCAACCCGTCTTAATATGTTATAATGTTTAAAGTTTAACGAACAAACAAACACAACCGCCCTAAATGAATTCAGCAATAGTAGCAGAAATTGAACGTTCTATGTGCTAAATGAATGGGGGTTTGTTTCTTTTTTATTAAAAAAAAAACCAAAACGCAGATTTAATATAAATAAATATATATACATTTAAAACAGATGCATGGTTGTAAATACAGTGTAGTTGTAATATTCCAAGCACATATTTAGGGACTTCCTCCCTTTTCCAAATCTCACTCAAGTGGAACATACACTCATTTCTGTAACAAAAATTCTTTCTACTCTATTGGCAAAATGAATAGCATCAACTCAAAATATTTAAAAATTTAGTCACATCCACATCTCGCAGCCTATAAGGAGCTTTCACGCTTTTGGGCTCGCTTTAGATCTTTAATACCCTTTCCTTTTGTGTCAAGGAGCTCACGAGGCGTAAAGAAGCACTGATAAACCCACTTAGATCCCTTCCTGGGCCGTCACCTCTCCCTGCCAAGCGGCTTTAGGTGGTAACTGATCTGTGACAGGCTGCCAGTCAAACAGAGCATTTCTGAAAGCTGACACAAAAGACTGAGCGCCGGAGAAAGGAGAGGGAAATAAGAAAAGAAACCAAACTGTATCAGCGGCTCTCCGCTCGCCGGCCCCCTCCCGCCCCCAGCCCCCATGCCGGTTCNGGAGCGGCCCGGCCCGGCCCGGCCCGGCGGCCGCCTTCTTCCGGAGCCCGCCTGTCCCGGCAGCGCAGGGGGACAAACCCCGGGAACATCTCCAGCGGTGCGCTGTGGGTGCTGCCGGAATGGGGACCGCGTCTCTGCCTCCGGGGCTTCGGCTCTGAGAGACCTTACGGCACCTTCCAGCGCCTAAAGGCCGGATACAAGGGGGGAACTAGGAGGGAAGTGGAGAGGGCATGTAGCAAGGGCAAAGGGTAATGGCTTTCAACTGAAAGAAGGGGGATTTGGATTAAATATTAGCAAGAAGTTCTTTCCTGTGAGGGTGGTGAGACATTGGAACAGGTGGCCCAAAGAAGTTGCGGATGCCTTGTCCCTGGAAGTTTTCCAGGCCTGGTTGGATGGAGCTCTGAGCAACCTGGTCTAAGTAGGAGATTGACATGGCAGGGGGCTTAGAGGTAGGTGATCTTTAAGATCCCTTCCAAACCAAACAATTCTGTGGCTCTATGATGATATGATTCTGTGATTAGAGGAGGGCAGTGAAACACAGCAGCAGAGAGAGTGGGACCCTTGGAAGACGTGCCTTTCAAATTCTCTTCTGTTTTTGTACACCTACCTGCATTGTGTCTTGTAGTGATACGAATGAAAAAAGAATCTACCAGATAAAACCCCACCCTTTAATGTGGACCTTAAAGTTTCATTTCTTGTTTCATCAGATGGAAAATTAAATGTTTTTTTAAATGTGTCACTGACTTGGTGGAGCTTGCTCAAAATTGTTCTGCTGGCTCTCTTACAATTGGAAGAATTTTGAAAGGCCTCAGCTCGGGTCTCTGGAGCAAATACCTCCAACATTTCTCACTCATCTCCCATACTGTGGGGGTCTGCTGGTTGCAGCAGCAAAGTCACAAACTCTGGGTTATTCTTAGGTTTGTCTGAGGGTCGATGATGACCATCAAAACCAGAGAGAATGGAGTGCTGCTTGGCTTGGATTAGTTCCCACAATTTGAGTGTGCCAGTGTGGTCACAGGAACTGTTGGTGCAGTAGAGAGGGCTCCTGGCAGCCCAGGCACCCCACCACCGTGCCAGTCAATGAACTGAGAGTGCTGAGCTCTCATCACCCACTAGTCCAGAGAGCTGGGTCAGGCATGCAGGACACAAGGTCTTCTGTATTTTTTCCCATCACTGGAATGTTTCTTTCCACATTTGTATGAGGTGGAGGGTCTGGTGGAGGAACAAACTGAGTCAAATGGCAGCATTACACCCCCCACGATCCCAGAGTATCTTAAGATCATGCGCTGGAAATGTAAGGAGTGACTTTACACTGCCCATCTCTCCATTTAGTATCCGGTTTATCATCCAACTTAGTGACTTCTTTCAGCAAATCATCTATTACCAAGAAGAAATATATGTTTTTTCCCTAGTTTGAGATCCTTCAACTTGGACTAAGTTGTGCAAACATGTACCAAGAACAGATTCAACAAAATTTGATTATTTTAAAGCTAAAGTAATTTCTCTTAGTCTGTCATGAATGGAGAATAATTCTAATTATTCTATACTCAAGAGGAATTTAGCCCTTAAAGAAGCAAAAAGTCTCAGCACACTAAGCCTTGGTTTATGACTTTATACAGAGGTTTATGCCTTTATACTCCCACTGGCAGCAGTTTTCCAGTGTAGCTCTGGTAGATGAGAGCAGAGGAAGCATTCAACAGCCTCCACACAGAGGGGATATGTGGAAAACCCTTTTCATCTCTTCTTCCATTCTGAACTGTTCTCTCCAGGTGGTCCCACCAAACCACAATCCTTCCTTTTTCAAAGTTCTGTTATCTGATGGATGGATCTGGTAAAGGGAATATGTTCTCCACTTAGAATGGAAAACAATTTTCATTGATATGTCTTAAGGGCCATTTATTTATTTTGGGGGGGGGGAGAGCAACTCATCTAGATGATTAATTGTGAAAATCTGCANCTTTTTTTTTTTGTCTCAAGCATGGAGACAATAAGAAATGAGTACTTTTTTTTTTTGAAAAACCTAGAGCAAAACCAAATGAGAGCTGCTGGTTTTGACTTGGAAAACCATTCTTCTTAGTTCAAAATCTTCTCAAATTAGTATTGAAAAGGGATATTTAAAAAAAAATATGTTACCATGTTTTTAAACTTCAGGACATTAGGCAAGTTAGTTTTTAAAACATATTAAGAGGTTGAGGTGAATCCTAAAGGGAAATCTATGAAGTTATTAGTAGAGCTTATTGAGCTTATATACTTTTTCTGACATTATTTACCTTCTTCTCCTCCTGGCCTTTTGGAAAGGCTGAAGGCAGCTGATTTCAGATAATTTCTGTGTGCATAAAGGGAAGTCTTAATTACCAGATTAAACTGCTGAAAGCACTACAATAATCTTCAACAATGAGGAAGATGAAATGTTATCTACAGATTAAGAATTCTAGATTTTTGTCATGTCATGGACGTTTTGAGATTTTGACTCAAAAATTATAGGGGTCATCTCACTACTACACAAAATAGTTGTAGTAGCGTTAACTACACTTCTCATTTATTTGAACAACCTTGTCTTACAGAACAGTGCTGAACAACAGCTTCATGGAAGGTAGGAACACATTTCTCTCCCATATGGTTTACTTCAATAGGTAAGCATCAAAGTTGAATGCTATTGTAAGTTAAAAAAAGGTTTTCCTGAAAGAAAATAAAAGATTTTTAAGTGTCATTTGAAACTGCAGTTAAATTTATGAAGAATTTAGGTGTTGGAAAATATGTGCTTATTGGTCTCATCTTTTTCTGACTGGATCTAGATCTAATAGTGAACACGTATATAGTTTCCCACTTGAACCCATGACTACAGTTCCTCTCCTAACATTTACAAAACAAGTCTGCTTTCAGACTTCACACGTAGCAAATGTAGGAAAGGAATGTCAAATCTGGTAGAAAATAATTAGGATGCATCTGAAACATACAATTTTGTGTCCAACACTTGTGTTTCAGTCCTCAACCTTTGTCACACATTTGTCCAGTTACAGATACTTCAGGTTTTATTGTCTAAAAGATTCTTGAGAGGTTTAGTGTCCTTTTATGTGTTTGAGAAAAGAGAATGCATTCTTTAAAATGCATTCAGTACTAGTTCCTGTCAGTCTGCACCACAAGGGGCTAAATTAATTTTATAAGCCTGAGAACATTATGATGGATATTTGTAAGCACTTTTGCTGTCTGACAGTGAGCCTGGCATAGTTTGAGGTAGAAACCTACTAATACCTTGTTTTTTTTGTGTGAGATTTTGTAAGGGTTTATAGACATCATAGTCTCCACTAAATTCACACTAAGTCACGCATCCACTAAGTCTTGAGGCTAAGCTATAACCCATGGGGAACAGAGCAGAATTCTTATCGTAGATCGCATGAACTCCGGTAGAACTAAAAACATTCAAGGGCACCTGCATTGGTTTATATCATATTAATATTTTATAGATATGTTTTATCCCTAGAAACAGGCCTGACTATCAATGTCTCAGGTAGAAAATCTAAAATTTCCTAATTTTGGGATACCGTAATTTAAAAGAGGAAGAACATGAAGAAATATTAGTGATTTATAAAACTACATCCTTGGAGATATTCAAATCTTGACTGTATAAAATCCTGAGCAACCTGATCTGTGCTGGTTCTCTGTTGACTTAGGGGTTGAACCAGATGACTTCCAGAAGTTCCTTCCCAAATAAAAGTATTTTGGTATGTGCTATGTTTTCTCCTTGAGCCAGGTCTTATGAGCTCTCAGAGAAATATAACACACCCAAGACAGCTCAGCTATCTCAGATGGCTTAAAATAAGCAGGATGGCTTCTGTGGTAGTGTTGGAAACAGAAGAGTTTTAATAAAAGGCAAAATAACAAAGATCTTTACAGAGGAAACCCGAGCTGGGGGCAGGAGGCTCCTGCTCCTAGTAAAAACACCCCACAAAAGCGATTAGTTCTTTTGCTCTCTTCTTTTTCTAGTGAATTGCTTAGGCGGGACTTTTTGGCTTCTGTCCAATTGGCTGTCCTTAAGTTTGAGGTGAAGTCCCCAAGGTCCTATGAGGTGTCTTTTTACTTAATTGAAGAGAAAAACTTCTAAACTTCTTTCCTTTTTAAGCAGACAAAGAAAAATTTACTTCTCCATCAACAAGAAACACATTCCTACAGGCATGCTGTACATTGGAGAAGCTACTTGCAGGTGGTAAAATCTAAAATAATGGCAGCAACTCTTACCCATTTGTGACAGAAGTTGATTATACTGTCTGGGGCTTTTCCATCCCTCACTGCATCACCTGCATGAAACCAAAACAACTTCTGTGTAGTTTTAAAGGCTGAGGGAGACATTTGGGGTCACTTAATCTGACTGATTCCCTCCACCTACTTGTTTCTGGTGCACCAGTTGTCCCCAGCATTATCAAGGTCTATTCAAACTTGTGTTGATGTCTTTCTAGCACCTGGTCAGAACTGAATAGAATACTTTAAGAACTGAATGTTGAAACCACATCCTACCTGAAATATCACTGGCTGCCTCATATATAACTCCCACCATCCTGCCTCTGTATCAATAAGTTTGATCTGAGTTTCTGTAGACAGTAGCTCTTATGTGACCACCCACAAGGAAGGATTTCTTGTTTGGCCAGTATGATTGGAAGGGTGGTTGCATGATATGCAAAAGTGAGAGGCATCCCAAGTTTGCTGGTGACAGGAGTCTGTTTTACATAGCAGGACAACTTGCATGGAAGCAAAGGATCTTTTGGGTCAACACAAGATCTGTCTTGCTCAGGGGAATTTTTTTTTTTCTTGTGTAGTTGAGATGTAATCTTTAAAATTTAGACTTAACTTTATTTTCCTGTTCTGTCAATATTGTTTCAGAACTCAGTTTACTCTGTGTTTAACTTAAGAACAGCTATTTGCAAGCCTAAGCTCAGCTAAATTATATATATACATATCATCTGCAAACTTAAACTCATCATAATTAAAGGTTTGGTTGAGAAGATACTACATCTTTGATTCGGCTTAAACATTGTCTTTTGTTTTTAATTTAAAATGTTTAAAACTGTTTAAAACTAGCATTCATACCTTGAAAATCAGCTTGCAAACTAAGGGTGTCCAGAAGTTTACTGAGTTTAGGGAAATATGCATAGATAATCAGAAGGCAAGGATAAGAATAGAAAAACTTCACTCACCTCTAAGGTTTTCATCAACTCCTCCTGCCAGAAAACCTGGCATAGGAGAAATAACAGCTAGGCTGAATTGGGAAGGGTAGAACGCTGTCCTGTTGTGGGTGGGCTCTTCATACTTCTGAAGTTACAGTGTTTTTATTTAAAACCTGAATTGGATTTCTAGGCATGTATGGTACACGCCAATTTAAAATTATTGAAGTTCTTCATAGTGTTAAGAGTGCTTCACTTTGAAAGAGTGAGGCTTTCCTGCAAATGCCAAGTAAATTGCTCTGCAAGTCCAGAATCTTTGATCACCTCTGAATTGGAGTGCTTACGAAAGATGTTGCCGTGTTCTAATAATTTTACAGCTTTCTCTGATTCATATGCCTAGAACCCCAATCATTTCCAAATTGAAGAGCTCTCATTATTTTGAAGTCCTATGTGCAGTATAAAATGATTTAAGATTATTCTGCAGCTTTTCATTTTTATTTTGTAAAAATGAAACTTTTTTTTTTTTCTTTTTTAAAGACCAGCTCTTACCTCTGCAAACTGGGAGACATTATGAGCTAATTCAAACATTTCATGTTTAAAATGGAAATTGAACCAAATTCTCTCCAAATAGCAATGATGATGGCTGGGGGAAAAAGAAGGAAAAAAAATCCCTGCCTGAAAAGCCGAGAAAATACAAAGTAAGAGGCTGTCAGTGATCCTTACTGGGAAAAGTGTGAAGAACAAGAAACATATTGTCACTGTTCAGATGCGGTCAAGGTGAAGTGGGGAGACTGAATGAAAGTTACAACAATGTGACAAAAGAGAGACACAGATCCATTTAGTCTTGGAAGGAAGAGAGCAGGAGGCACAGAAGGCTAGTTCACGTGTTGCTTCTAAGCTGATTTTTGCTGTCATTTTATCATACAATTTCAGAGGGAAATGATGTATGCCCTTTTGTATCTCTTGACTTTGTCTTTTAAGAATAACATTTTGTTTCTTTCTCACTAGAGACCTTGTTCCTTTTTAGCACGTGGCAGTAGTATATTGTTTATAAGTCACATAGCTTTCTAAAGAAAAGTCTCATCACTATTTCTTGGTAGCAGTAGAGATTTTTCGTTTGTTTGTTTATTTTTTTTCTTTTCCACAAGCACAAGCACTGGATGGTCTTTGTTCTCAATGACTCATTACTGAAGAACAAACAAGGGAAAAAATAAGTGTTCTGGGGGAGGAAGCACACCAACCTGCTGGGGATCCCTATGACTGCACCCTACCTTGCTACGAGTTGCACACAAAAATCACCCTGCTTACTTCCCACCTGGAAACCCTCACCTCCTCCTTCTGGTCCTGCTATGGGAGCTAGAATGGGAGCTCTCCAAAAAAAGGGGAGAAAATTAATCTAAAAAGCATTCTGATCTAGATGGAGTAGGGTTATGCTAACATATGAGAAGAACAAGGGATTAGGGAACCTACCTGCCATTGCAGATATTTCAGCAGTAAGGCAGAAATCAGTGTGGATGCAGGATCAAAAACTATCAGATCAGAGCAGAGAGTTTTTAAGAGTTTCACAATTGTGTTGCTAAGGAGTGTTCCATAACTGTGTTATGGAACACAATATTGTGTTCCCTAAACATCTGGAAAATCTGGAGATTTTCAAAACAGATGTTGAAACAGAAAAAGAGACATGATCCATCACAGCATTGGCACTTCCAACAATTTGAGAGAAAAAAATTGTAATCTTTGTGTGTCATGCCTTCCACTGGAAAAAAATGTCCACGTTTTTTGTTGTTGTCCTTGTTAAGAGCTCTGAGGCACCTCAGGAGATGACTGCAGCTGCTGTGGGTTTTGGGTCCCAGTTTATAACCCTCTGCTCCTGAGGTATTTAGTGGGGCTTGTCAGCCTTTTCTGCTGCACCTCTTTTCCATACAGAATATGTTTATGTCTGTGTGGTGAAGAGTTTTTACAACCTCAGAAGGCACAGTGGGTTTACAGTGGGAGGGACAGGATGTTGAGGTACAAGTATCCCTTCAGATACCTGTACTTTTGGAGGTGTAGCTTCCAGCAGAGGGAAGATGTGATTTTACAGCATTCTGAAGCCAATATCATTGGCTTCAGTTAATGCCTATCATACTTGAGGGAAACCAAGTCTGGAAAAGCTGTGGTTATTTAGGACATTGTGCTCTCCAGTGTTTCCAGTGAATCATTCATCTTAAATATATTTATAAATAAAACTTACAAAGCTAAAAATGTAATTTGGAAATCTGTTAAGAATAATCAGGCTCAAAAACTCCTCCTGGACTTTTTGTGGCAGGTACCTGAACCTATAGGGAGAGAGATTTGTTTCTTTGCTGCTGTACCAGGAAACATTTAGTGAAACTGGTATTTCCCTTGTTCCTCTCTATTTAAGGTTCCCCATTTTTTATTTTTTGCAGTTTTCTTTCTTTATCCACACTCCTCATATATCTAGATTTTTTTTTTTATTATTCCCTTTTTCTTAGCTTTTCCCTGAACTCATTTTCCTTTTTACTTTCCCATTGCCAGTATTTTTACTGGTATTCTATTTCTTTTGAATCCTTTCCATCTTTCCTGCAGAGACTCCCTACTGAAATTCCTACACAAACTCCTGCTGTCCTTCTTGCAGTGGCTCACTTCTGGCTGAAATCTAGAGCTGTTACAGAGGTTCCTGTATATACAAGAAAAGTTGACAGGGTTTATCTACCTGTGGTTCAAATATAGGGTCATTGCATTTCAGCTTTCTGATTGCCTGAGATTTTTGAGAGATTTTGGTGAAGCAATGCTCAAACTACAGGGTATAAAAATAGTATTAATGTAATTTTCATATTTGCATAATCAGTAGTCTCACTCAGAAATTAGTATTTCAGTAATAATATCCAAACAAACATAATTTCCCAAATTATAGAAAACTCAATCAGAAATTATGTTTTATTGTATGTAGTAGTCTGTTGGAGGAGATCAAATACTTAAGAGAATAAACATTATTTTTGTTAATTTGAGCATTACTACTCCTACTAAGTTTCAATTTACATGGGTACAAAAAAATGGTAAGTCAAAAATAATTCAGTTTTTTTTTTTTTTCTAAGGGTATTTCTTACTGTTATAAGCTTGGAGCTACATAACATCAAAAGTTTAATTAATATTTTTGGTTGATCTTTGAGGTAATATTTATTGATTTCCTTCTAGCATATTCTGGATTTTGAGGTACACTGTTCCAAAAGGTGAATTAATAGGTAAATTGGTCCATTAGAGGCATGAGTGCATTAGGACCAATACAAGCTGGTGCATTTGGTCCTTCAGCTCCCAGGAATCTGTGAAAGACAAGTGCACCAGACCATGTTGTTTTGGGCTGGTTCCTCCAATCTACAGTCCTTCAGCTTCAAAAGCAAATGAGACACCAAAAACCATTAATCACAGTTGTGTTGAGTACTCAGAGACTGAAATGTGCTGTTTCCAGATACTGAACACCACTACAAACCCCAATATATGTGTTACATGTTACCCAGAGAGAAACTCTTAATCCTGGTTTGCTGTCTATAGCTGTTACAGATCCACTTTAAAGAAGTCTTCCTACAGTATCTATAAATCAAAAATTACCTTTTAGCTGTGCCACATTTTAAAGGAATGTAAACATGTTAAAGTAAAGGTTTGTGTACTGTTGGTAATGCACATGACTGCTTGCTGTGTTGTGTACAGGATGATCCGTGTGCCACCCATACTGAAACTGGTTATTAAACATGCTGGCTCAGTTTACTGGTAGCTCTAATACACTTCTGTAACGAGGCACTACTTGTAACATCAAAGCAGGGGAGACATTAGCTCTTTCCCCCTATAGCCTCTGACCTGAAAGCTTTGCTTTTTATCTCTGTATAAAAGGAAAATATTCTTTTCAAAGAAGCCTGGCTAGAATGTGGATATTTTCTACACTGTAGAATAAGAGCCTGTGAAAGTAATCTACAATTTTTCATCTTTAGACAGAGTATTGTTTCTTTTTCATGATGGACATCATGCCTCTTTTAGAGTTAAAACTCTCGCTTTCAAGCAATAGTGACTGGGAAGTGCTTTCAAAATCCTGAGGTACTTATGTTTTCTGTAACCCTGTCAGACTGAAGAAAGGTGATGGAACATTTCTATTTTTGAAAGAGCGATATATTGTGTAAGAGAAAGAAAATAAAGTTTGAAAAATAGTTCATACTCAAAATAATGGGTAAGATACAAATCCAAATAATTGTACACAAGGTTTGCAAGGGAGCCAACATTTGGCAAATCAAAACTATATTTTATCTTGCAGATGTTTCCACTTATTTTTTAAAAATTAAAAAAAGTCGTGTAGCAAGTGATTTTCTAAAGTGTATTTGAACTTTTAAATTGATTGGATCATCTTATCTTCTGAACTTTATGTGTCAGGTTTTTTGTGTAATCTAGCTTGCCTTGTTTCAATTCAACATTTTAGGATTCTTGACCTTTTGGCTTTTAGATTCTTAACTTGAGCTGTCTTAGAGAGGGGTTGGACTTCAGAAACAGCTAAGTATACAATGCCAGACACTTTTTCTGGTGTATAACCTGCACAATTACTTTTGAATATCTGATCCCTTGTTCAGAGGCAGTCACAAGGAAAGGAGTGCTGACTTAAACAAACATAGGTGCAGTAAACAGAAAAAGGAAGACCAAGCATAAATTAACATATCATATCACAAATTGTTGGTATTTTGCTGCTTATAAAGATATTTAAATCCTAAATTTTAAATTATCTTCCAAATAATTTCCTAAACTCATGAGCACTGGTCGTATTACAGGTACTGTAGAATGCCATACTAGCATGATCTGGACTCCAGGATTTCAAATATAATCTGAAACTTCTTTTTCTAGTCATTGTATTTATTGCAATGACTTTTTCTTAGAATCCAAATGGGAAACAGAAGAATCATCTCAGTTCTTTTCCACAATGATGATACAGAAGCCATTTTCCACAATGGCTTCTGAGATGGCATTAAGCATTATTCAGTCTATGACACTTAAATCACAGGGGTGTTAAGTCAGTGATTAATTCAATGAAAACTCATTGATTTTTGAATGCTTTAGGTGAGCCTTCTTATAAATATGCATGGTTTCTTGAGGTGGGTGTTTTAAAATTTAGCCTGGGCTTCATTGCTTTTCCACATATTTCCTAAAAATTGGTTAGCCAGAGGAAGGGTGGCACAGTCCAGTTCTGTTGTAATGGCATAATTAAAAAGGAAATAAAGCTTCTCAATTTTCTCTATAAGACTTCATATGAATAAATTTCAATCTTTCTTCTGCTGGAAAAAAGATGGATCACTTGTTTGGGTTTTTATTAAAGGTACATAATTTCATTATACTCATGGAAGAGCAGACTAGCATATACTTTTAAGCATAAATACTTTTATTTACAAAATTAGACAGAATATTTTAGAATTTTAAAAAATGTCTTATTACTATTTGGTTTTAATATATTGTTTTTCTTCTTTGGTGTTTGATTGTAGCAGAGAAAAGTTTTTCTTGCAGAGTTAAGTTTCTTAAGAGGAAGAATATATGTGTTCTTAAGTTATACATATTTTATCATTTGCTAGACATATTAGGAATCATGTCCCTAAAATACTTTCCAGGAATTTTGTAAGCAAAAATATAAGGAGAAGAAGAGAGCAGAGTTTATGGGTTGTTTAGTTTTGGCTTGGTTTATTTTTTTTCCTCAGATTGTAATAATTAATAATTTAGAAAAATCAAAATGTTTTCAAAGTGTAAATATATTATGTATTAAACTTGTATAGCTAGTTAGAGTAATCTGAAACCATCTGCCAAAAATGAATATCTTAGCTTGCATTCAACTAATATACCAACTTATGGTTACTTACATTTTACTCCTGTTTGCTACAGGTGAAGTGGGTGAATATCAGACAGCTCATTATAGAGACATGCATGCTGCATTCCCAAAGTAGGATGACAGAACAAGTCATGGTATGTATTGTAATTTCAGTTCTACAATACATCTTCAAGCTGTCTGAGGTAAAATGCTTACTAAGCACTGCATTGGGGCTGTCAGATTTCTTCATGGGGTGGTAATTAAATTGAGGCAGCTCTACCATTTATTTTGTGGAACTAAGCCAGAATTATCTGTATCCTAAAAATATGCTGCTGTAGACTGCTGGTTGTAGCAGGAGCACAGTTTTTTGCATATAAATTCTCTTTTATGGAAAACATCCTATTTCTCCCTGTTTTTTCTCACCTCCATAGGCTGTGGGGGTGGAGAGCTGTTTTGTCACTGGACTTGTTTAAGTCTGAGGGAAACTGGTCATGCTACCATCAGAGATGGTATCTTGCTTAAAACTGCTGACATTTGGGCTGGATTCAATTTGTGACTAATAGGGATAAAGGATTGATGGTCGTTGTGGCCAAGGGTGGCCATTAACGTTTCCTGCCTGATTTACAGTGTTCTTAGCCCTTGTATAATTTAGAATGCCAGGGACCCAGTTGGCCATGGCTGGCCACTGCCACAAAAATAAAGCTGAATGTATGTGAGGATGCAATGTTATAAATTAATAGGAAGTTTCTTCTTGTCATTTCTGGAGACCAGCTTCATTATTAAAACACGTGGGAGCTGCTGTGCTGGGTCAGACCAAGGGTTCTGGTAGCTCAACAGTGTGTGTCTGCCAGCACTCTGGCATTCTGCTCTGAAAATCAGAGCTATTCCAAAGTGACCCTGGCTTAGAAATAGTGCTCAGAATGTAGTGTCTTCTCAATACTGTCACTCATGTTCTTCCTGAGAGAAGGCTGTGAGAATTGCAGATTGCTTTAATGGTATAGCTACACAATGGACTTACAGAGCAGCATGATTATGTTCTTGTCTTCTTATCCGCTTGCTTTCTAGTGAATCTTACCTTTCTGAAATTTGTAAGTTACCTAAAAACTATGGTGAGATAGACAGCACAATTGTAACTAGTTGAATATCAAAACTATATGCAACTCATATAACTGCAAATTCAATTCCAAAGATTTTTTTAAGATTGGAAAGGGTGAGGCTGATGTATAAAGGAGGCTCTCATAGGATAAGTTTCCTATGATGCACAAATGAGTTTATCTTATAATTCAACATCCTTTAGAAAATTGTTTGGACTGAGTTCAGTTGATTTAGTCAGACAGTGAGAACAAAAACTGGGGAGGAAATAGCATACATATGCAAAACAGTTTTCAAGTGTACAGTGTGGAAGAACTTTTAATGGTTTATCTGGAAATAAATGAAATCTCCTGCAAAAGCTATAGTTTTTTTTTTTTTTTTAAGAAATGGTGGTGAATATAAATGCATGATCAAAAATGCTGAAACCTACTGTTTACTTGAAAAAATGTGTCAAAATGGTTGTCCTTTTCCAAACTGAAATAAATAAATATATGGAAGTACTTACATCAGTGTCCAATAAATAGCTACATTAAACAGAAAGGTATTACATAGGAAAGAAGTTGGAAAGGGTAGGCTTTATTCATGGGCTCCCAACTGCTCAGGGTCTACCTAAAGTCAGAAGAAAGGTTTGGATTCCTATGGGGGAATTTAGAATAGGAATCTGAACTAACTTGGCTCTCACTTTGAAGCACAATTTGTCATCAAAGGATATTGTGACAGAAGACAGTGCAACTGTTTCATTAAGAACATTTCTTATACCATTCTCTGATTATGAAAAAGCTTTTTGTTGTTGAAAGCTGTGATTTGCCATTTAAAAAATATATGTATGAATCTGGCTCAAATATCTTGTACATCACAAATATTACTTTTTAAAGATATAATTTTCCTTATTAATTAATATTTTCTCCATGATTATTGAATTTTGAAATACATTATCTCCTTGCATATTTGTATTTTCTTTTACCTTTGGTAAACCACGCTGTATATATGTCCACATGCCTTGACTTTACTGCTTTTTTTTTTCTGGTTCCCTTGTAATATTTTCTTCATTCTGTTTTATCTATTATACTTAATGAGCAACAGTTTTCACTTAGAATGATCTTTATGCTTGTTTGAATTTTAAATAGCATATTGTGATGGTATTAGTGATGTTAACACTAAGTCCCTCATCCTGCAAAGGCTGATTCATGTTTCTCACTTTGCACAATCTGAACAGTCCCACTGGAGTTCAAGAGTTACACACGAGAGCATAAAGCTCCTAATTGCCTTTAGCAGACTCATTTCCAGTATCACAAAGCCCCATTTTAGGGACTGTTGGTTAGATCTGAAAATGCACATTTCACTGGAAACTATTGTAAAAATATGTCCTCTGCTGGAACCTGTAGAACAGAATTTTAATCTGGAGTAAATTAAGCCTATATCTTGAGGGGTACATCTTGACCAGCAGCATTTTATGACTATCTGACAATCTTTTATACTCTTGAAACACAGAAATAACTT
The DNA here is from genome assembly GCA_013397555.1 of Urocynchramus pylzowi. NCBI lineage: Eukaryota > Metazoa > Chordata > Aves > Passeriformes > Fringillidae > Urocynchramus > Urocynchramus pylzowi. Next base: position 544,271 of record VZRH01000783.1, on the reverse strand, counting down.
TATTTTTGTACTAATGTTTTCACAGTTGCAGTTCATAGCATAAAGCAAGAGGCAGTAAAAGTAGTGCATTTGATTTTGTCCCCCCACTCTTCTACTTGGAGGAAAGTAGCTAGAATAACAAGCAGTAATTAGCTTTCAGCCAAATTGTGTATGAAATTTTAGTCTGTAGATTCATTGCACCTATGTCAGCCTGAAGATTAAAGGCTTCTTAACTACATAGTGGCACAACAGCTGAGCAAGCTGTAAAGGAGCCAGTGGGGTTTGTTGTATAATAACTGGTCTGTTGATCACTGGAAGAGTCTGGATTTCTGTATCCAATCCAGACAAGCAGAAGTCTACCTTCTTGTCTCTGTCTGTTTCAGTAGATCACCATATATCACTGGGGATTTCAATGTAGCTGACACAATTTCTGCAGTGCTGGAAACAAAATATTCATTGACATGGTAGATGCACAGACCCCAATAAAGTTAATGTTTAGCCATCCCTGGTTTTGGCAGCATGCTGCAGTTTACTAATTAATTTGGTTGCTGTTTGTGCTTTTTTTCTTACCACTGTGATTATAATCAATGAATATCAGGTGTTCTACAGTCAGGAAGACAGCTGTGAAAATGTACTCTGAAGTTATATTTGGATTATCCTTCAAGTTTTGTTATTAGCACAAAAGTAGCAAAAATATTATTAGCAAAAATATTCTAATGCATTTTTAAACAGAGAGCTCATAAGCAGTGAACTGTATTCTCTTCCATTGGAGGTATCCTTAACATAGCCAAACAAAAGTATATCAGTGTCTGGTAATTTTGCTTTTTTAATTTGGGACAGCCAAAACTTTCTTCAGCTGTACCAGACTGCCATCTTGGCTTTCCATCATGGAGCATCCAGGATGCCAATCTTCAATTACCCTTTCTCGCTGTTGCCTTGTGTTACTTATTTCTTCTGGCAAACCTATCATTTGCATCTGATTTGAAATAATTAATTTCTAACCAGCCTGTGAGTTTTGCTAGTTGTTTTTTCTTCGCTTGAAAATAAAATTAGGTCAATTCCATTTTGCTTCATATAACATGTAAACGAATTAGATGATGTAGACATTACAGAAGACTGATCATCTGGAGACCTCAACGTGCCCTTAGATTGCATAAACGAGGGTTCCCAGCAAGTTCCCTTACTCAGTTAGTATGAAAGAGTATTTTTTGATATATAGGTTTGATTTTTTTTTTTGTATTTCTTAAAGACATCGTCTCTAAGATACTGAGGGAGGAAGAGAACAAACAGAATTATAGTTTGTGACCTTTTTTTTGTGCCTAGAGTGTTGGAAAGAAGCAAAGATGAGTGGATTCAGTGGGTACAATCTCCTTGAAAATGCCATCCTCCCACATTAATTTTCAAAATATTGATGACTGGATAATGTTTCAAAGAAGAAGCTTTAACAAATAATGTCAATGCATGTGATGGTGATAGGAGCTCAGGGGTTAAACAGGCTTGGAAAAATGTTTTGATGAGTAAGGGACATACTGTGATGGGTGCCATGCAGGTAATCCTTTATTTATATCACATGTTTGACTTCAGTAGAACAGAAGTCCATAATTTTGTATGTTTTAAACCAAAGAGGTAGCAAGGAATAGTCTGTGTTTAAAACTTCCAAGATTTAATGTATTCTCTGAATCGCTGCTGATGTTAGGTCGTGTGATCCATTTAGTGTCCCTGTGCCCCTTATGCTATTTGCCCAGTAAGACTGATCTAGAAAGGGGATTAGAAATACTCTAGGCACCACTGCATTTTAAAATTTCTTTAAAAGAAATCAGAGTGTGTTTTTTCCTAATAGTTACTTTCCAGGCAGAAATCAATTAGTCTAATAGCACTACTCTTCTCCAAAATGGAATTGTACTGGACTGGTTTGATGTCTTCTTATAATTGCACACTGTATGGTTCTTTGACTCTTATCTCTCTCTCAGTCTGTGAATTTGAAACCATCAGGAAGATGTCACATTGGTATGAGTATTCTTCAGTGATAAGAACAGTAATTGTTGTAGGGAGACTTCTTAATCTTGGGTCACTCAAATCCCTTTTAAAGACAGCAGGTGCTCTCCAGAACAAGCATTAACAAGAAGAGATTATGAGGTAACCTGTTGTTCTTTATATCTCAGCATCTCTTGACAAAGCTTACCATTAGGCACTGTGTTCAGAAGCCAGTCAGTACAGGAAAAAAAATCAAACATGACTCAGGAAGGAACTAACGTTTTCAGTACTAAAGAGTGGATTCATTTTAAAGGGTGAATATTGAGAACTGTTACAGGGAAATTTATATTTAGATAAGATAATTATATGAGTAAATTATAAAAGCAAGAAATGAATTGGCAGGGGCTAAAAAAATAGAGCTGCAGATAACCATGCAAGCAGAAAAAAATTCTGCTTCATCAGAAATCAAAATCTGAAACTGCATCTTGCCAGATTTGCATTGTGTTGAAATTCCTTGTACATTGTACCCCTCATCCTCTTCCCAGCTGTGGCAAACATGGTGAAAGTAAGTCAGTCATTTATATTGTCAGACCCTGGCACTGCTAACAGTATGACTTCATACAGACGTGCTGCTGCTGTGCTCTGCTTAGCATATACTGGGGGAATTCTTGAAGCTGAACATGCTCAGGGTCTAACAGCTCATCCAAGTATGATCACAGTGGAGCAGAACTGCCTGTTATTTTCAGCTCTCAAAATTTATGAACTTCTGGGTCCAAATGCTAACTAAATTATGTTCAAATAAGATTTTGTTTTCCAATTCTGTCCATTTCCATCAAGATTATGACACAAAATTAGCTGTGTAAAGCAGGTCTATGGCAATCTTTGGGAGGTCAGGAATTAAGCATTGGATAAATCATTGCATTCAGATGATAAAGCCACTTTCAAAACCAGTTCAAGGAAACTTTTTTAAAAGGTATTTAGATCCAAAGGTATAGTTAGCACTTTCTAAGAACACACATCTCAGGGAGTGTTAGGGACTTAACCCTTCTTCACTCTACTTTGAAAAAAAATCAGCTAGGCACCTATCTCAGCCTCTAAGTTCCTCAAATACTTTTTAAAAAATCTGGCCTTTGATAACTCAAATCCCCTTGACTTTCTGTAAGGCTTTTCATCCTGAATTCTAGATCCTCATAGGTTTTGAGTGCCTAACTCTCTTAAATTAAAATGTGAGTTAAAGGCCCAGGTACTTTTGAAAAGCTGAACCTTGGTGCTCAAGTCACTTCTGAAAAAGAATGTTAGACTGCTAATTCCCTCAGGAGCTTGAGAAATATTTTCCTGTCACCTTTGAGAAAATATTCTAGAGGAATTTCCTTTGTTAATCACTTTCTTTGTCCCAAACTTTGTATAACAACTTTGTGTAATATTTATTATGGAGAATTTTTTTTTCCCCAAAATAATGTTAAAACTCCTTTCTAAAATGAAAAATTATGACAAAAGTATATATTTATGCTTTCAGGAGGCAAATGTGTTTTTTAATGGAATTTAAATAAATGGAATTTTTATGATGAAAAAAAGCACCAGTAAAAGTAGTGATTATGTTTTTCATAGTTCATTTGCTTCCCTTGCCCTGAAGATCTTGTACAGAAGTAAAATGAGATCCCTGGTGAAGCCTACAATGTCATTGACTCTGAAGAAGGACTCAGAGACCCATTGGTGTTTAATGACCCTTACTAGCCTCCACGAAAAAAACTGGTATGATCCACTAAAGGAGACATATGGTTCTCTGGAATTATAAAGAAACACTGTTTTCTTCATGGGTAAACATTGTAGTCATGCATTTCTAAACACTGCCTGGTTTTAGATGACTGCTTTTAAAATGGCCATCCAAATTTGGTGAGGAATTGCATTCATTTTTCATTAGTACTTGACCAACAGCAGTGGTATTTTCCCAATACTGCAATCATGCAATTTTAATGCTCATATTATTCTGCACCATCATATCAGACTGAACAAAACACAACAGATAAGAGAGATAAACTACACCATAAAGAGCAACTGGACTGCTTTATAGGGTATGGGCACATCATATTATACAATCACGTGGTGATATCCCAGAGTTATAGGTAAGTGTTGGTATATTAGGATATTTCTGTATTCATTTCTTCATGAAATTAAAGTATATACTTTACTGCAGTTAGACATAGGGCAGTGGGAAGGAAAGGGAAGGGAAGGGAAGGGAAGGGAAGGGAAGGGAAGGGAAGGGCAAGAAGAAGAAAGGAGAGATCAGGGTGAAACCCAATATTTAAAGGCAAAATAAAATAAAAACTGATTTCACAATGAAGTAAACTGCAGTGGAGATTCAGCTAGAACAGTAGAATAAACAAAATTTTACTGCAGTCATATTACAGAATGAACAGGGTCAGAACCTGTTGCATGAGAAGAGTCTGGTTGCAGGCTGCAATAAAGTGCTGAATATATCTAAAAGCTCTCAGTAGATACCCCAGTATAGACAAATTTTGATCAGTAGTTTTGTACTTCATGCTTCTCTTTCTCTGATGTGTCCTGAGAATGAAAACCTCTCTAGATACACCACTGACATTTTTCACTGGTTCTAGAGATGCTGTACCTGTGGTAAAACAAGTGCAGTTATCTTAGTTTCAATTTCTCTAAAGGGTGTGCTCAATTTCTAAACTTGAACCATCCAGAGAAGAATGTACATTAAGCTATTGCATTTTTTTTCCTTGATCAGTCTTTTTAGTGACTATCTTTTCACAGCTGCTTGTAAAAACAATATGATTTGTTCTGCTAGCTTATAAATATTTTCCTCCTTTAGTATATTTCTCAATGCTCCTAACAAGAGATGGATTTGAATCTGGCTTTTTTTTTTTTTTTATTTTGTGAAATGTGACAATTTATGTAAACTAAGATTCTCTTGAAAACCAATTCAGCTGTTTTAAGTAAAGTACTTGTCATATGAGAATATTAATATGAAAGAAAAATGACATGGATATATAGGAAGTTGAACTAACTGCCTGTTTAGAGATATCAAAAAGCACAGTGATGAATACTCTGAAATATTTGTTGCAAGATCCTACTACTCTACAGTCATCAGAGATGCAAATGTTCAAAATTATTTTTATCTAATGTTATCCCAGTGATTAAGAAAAACTGTAATGTATGTATACTTCTGCATTGCATATACCATGTGTCATAGCCTTTGTATTGCTGGGTAGAATCCTCTGACAAAAGTTCATGGTTCAGCTGAGATTTTGAGATACTGTTGTGGGAGAAATAGAAAAGGTGAATTTGCTTCTCACACTGGGACTCCAGGAGGGAGAAAAATGGCTAGTAGGAATAGTCAGAAATTCAGACTTTCCTATGATGAGGCTGATGAAATGCAAAGCAGGGACAGTGCCCTGTAAAGGAGCCTAGTCATTCTTCCTGGCAAGGCAAGAGAAATTGTGATTCTCTGAGTCCCAATAAGATCTTTTTGCCCTTTTCTGCTAATGTAAAGAGCTATAGGATGGATTTGCATTAACTTTTGACATACTTTGCACTATTAGACAGTTTAAACTTGACATTTCCAGTCAGCATTCATTCTCTAGGCTGCTTCCTGATAGTACAATAGCCTTCTCTTGAACCGTCAAAGAGCTGTGTTTCAACAGCCCATCAGGATAGTAACCAAACTTGAGTGTTGTTTGTCCAAAGTATTCAGGAGGATTCAGTTGACCCCCTTGCTTCTTTTCTGAATTGTTATCCTTTAAATGTTAGTGTTGACAACCATAAAAAACACACTCTTTTAATAGGATCATGCCAGTTTCAGTATCCTGCCTGGTGAAGGCTGGGGGAAAGTGCAGGAGCTTTTCAGGGACACTACTGCAATTTCCCTTTAAGAAATTTAGTATTCATTTGTTTTACTTTTTGTTGCATTAGTTATGAGGTGACTGAGGTGACTAAATGAATATGAAAAAAAGCTGTACATAAAACAAAATCAATTAAGAGTTATCCAAAGAATGTAAATATATTTGATACTGCATTCTAGTTTGGAAGAAACTCAAATTTGAATAAGAGGTCTATTTTTCAATGAGTATGCCCTGCACAGACATAAAAAATGCCAGTAAAACAGATGGCATAATGATTTTGGTAGCTTGACAGACTTACCCCACTGCTTCATTTCTCTCTGTGTTGACTTTGTCCCTTACATTCCAAAGATGGATAAATGTATTAACATGTAGTTTACCATACAGGTCAGGGGATCTTTCTCATTTGACCTTGAAAACAAATGTTCTGTCTGCTCTGCATGGATAATTCATAAGATTTAGTGGCTCATCTCTGTATGTTTGGCATTTAGAAATGTTGCTTCCCCAAATGTCTTGTTGTCTTCTGCACCAGTTAGGTAGTGCACTGCAGCTGAAAGCTGGTTACACATTTACGGGGCCAGACTCATGTCATGCAGTGATTTCTGGTTCTTTAGCACAAAGGCACAGAATGCTGCCAGCACCATGAAAGTGTTCCACTTTCCTGAGGATCAGGACATACTGTTTGTATGTCCTTTGGACACGATCATTTGAAGAAAAATGTTTGATGCAATTTAGACAAAAAGAAAACAGGTAGTGGACGAGCAACAATCACTGCTAGAAGTTTGTGCTAGCTGAATTACTAGACAGTGATATCTAGTAAGCAAAAGTACTTCAGTATAGATTAGATGGAAGAAAAGTAAATTGAGAGACTAAAAAATATAAGAATAAGGTCAGTTTTCTAGGCTAGACAACTAGAAGATGAGACACCTCTGGTGAATACTGTACAATTTTAGGGGGTATATTTTTGAAGATATTTCTGCTTAACTTCATACCTTCATGAGCTGCAGAATTCATGCTGGCTACAGGGTTAATAGAACAAAAAACTGATCCTGCTTCAGAGAGCTTGCAGTTAAGAGTAAGGTAATCAAAGATTTGAATACTATCATGATACATCCCACCACATCAGGAGGCAGTGAGAGTATTGATCTGCTGGGTAAGCAGCAATCACATCTCATCAGTCGCTTAGTCATTATTGAGTCTCTAGTCATCATAGTAAAATAAAGATTTAATATGGGACTATGTCTAGGCATATATTCACAAAAACTAAGCAAGTTGTTCAGCTCCACTTTGCAGGACTATAGTTTCTGTTCTAGACAGAGAATATTTGTTTGAGTACATGGATGGGAACATTCCTTATATTTTTTTCTCAAGGACAACTCATATTCTTGAAAGCATACATACAAAAAAGCCCCCTCCAATTGGCACAAGATATCACTTCCATAAAATTAGGCTGTTGCCATAACCTTCTGTTACTATTTCTTCTATCCCTTGTGCAAGTCCTTGTGCTACTACCTGGTGAGCCTCAAAAACAGACCCAAACTAACAACAATATGGCAAGAAAAAAGCATAGGATTTCAGCTCCATAGGTTCTCCAATCAGTCCCTTGTATCACTACAAACAGGGTTGTACCAACAGAAGGAAAGAGGTAAGAGATTCAAAAATGAGAGCTATCACCTCTTAGGAGCAGTGCTAACTTTTTCTAGCTGAAGGTATGCCTGGAATTGTGCTAGTAGAAAAGCTGTTTCCAGAAATAAAAAAAAATAATATCAGTAGTGTATGGCACCCTACAAACGATGGTATTGATCTTGAGCTTATTGAATATTTGCCATTTCTATAAAATCCTTGGCACATTAGCACCAGTAGTTGATTAGATATTTTTAAGAGATCCTAAAGTATTTAATGCTTTTTATTATATTGTCTGTGTTCCTATTAAAATATGTACTGAATACTGTGCATAATTATGTTCATAAGAGAACAGTAGTGGGATAGCAGCTGAAATTTAATTAATTTTATGGAGCGATAGCAATTTTTAGTTGACAGCAAAGTTAAGAAAGATGTGCTTGACTGGAAAAATCTAAGACCACGAATGCAGTTTTGTCCTTGTGCTGGTGGCAAAGAGTAGCATACTCTTTGGGAAATACTCTGTTCCACCCAGGCTCATAAGCCTAAAAAAGCAACAACCCCAGTGTCCACGGGCAGCACGAACATGAGCATGTCTGTGCTCCTTGCATTTGCTCCTGCTGCTGAAGAGGAACCTTTTCTCTCTGAGCCTTTTCTCTCTCTTTCTGGTCCCTGTGCCGAAGCTGCTTCAAAGGGCAGGCACTCTGTGTACCCCACAATTCAGGCATAGCTTTAGAGTTCTTTGTGCCTTGGAGTTAAATGGCCCTGTTATGCTCAGTCAGCAAAGATGTGCCCAGTGAGATGAAAAGAGATATCACCTGTGGGACCTCCTGCTTTTGCTGGTGAGCCAAAGCCAACCATCTCCTGCATCTGAGTCCACAGGGCAGGTACACTGGCACCCTGGTGCACTGCCAGTATCCAACAAAGGCACCAAAACCACAGCCAGACCACAGGGGCTGCAGAGGTCTTCTAAGCTGGATTTGAGAGTACATTTTATTTCATCTGTATTTTCTTGGAGAATAGTGCATTTGAATTCTTCAGTTGCATGGCAGCGTTAAGGTTTGTCCACTGCTCCCCACCATGCCCGTTCCACAGTATGAATCGAAACCAAGGGTGTAGTAGTTTTGGCAATTTCTCCCACTCTTCCCTTTCTCTTCCTACTCCCCTCCCAGATGACACAGAGTGACTATAGGGGGCAATACAACCTCACCATACACATACAGCCTCTGTACATTGGTAATATGCCACATTATTAGGTGGAAACATTTAAGAATCAGTTTTTACGTCTTGCTTTTGAATAACCTGTGTCATGATAGAGGTAAATTATATTGTTACCTGGCCTCCACAAAATGGAAGGTTTTAACTTCAGATAAGCTTTTACCGTTTTGATGTTTTTTGTTTGTAAGTGAAAGTTAATAAATAGTGATTTTATTTCATATTACTAATTCAAATTAAAATCTAAAATAAAACAAGCCATAAAAACCAAACTAAGGTAATCTTGAAATTCATTTGACATTGATCTAAGCAGAACTGCTCCAAGTCTGTATGTATCTCATATTCATGTAATTCAATCTACATGCCTGTCAATATTTCTGCTGCAGTTTAATTTCTTCAGATCAGCTTCTTTCTCACTTAATGCAGATTTCCAGAAGTTAGTCCAGTTTACAGGGCTTAAATGATATTCTTATGTTTTCTGGTATTTTTATGTAAAAATATTTACCTATTAAAATTCCTGAATGAAAATCTAATTGTCATAACAAAAAAAAAATACGTATATTAATTTGGTCCCATTTTTCCTACATTGATTGATGTGAACTTTACAGTAGGCAGGCAAAGAATGGTAGCAAAGATAATTTCCAGCTCTTCTTGTTCAATGGTGTAAAATTGTGTACCTGAGCTTTTCTTAACTCAACCTTCTTGCTTTCTGTAAAGGAGTAGTTAGAAGATGCAGAGCTGAACTTCTGTTAACATGATTAGAAAAGCTGTTGTTACAGACTATTTTCTATTATTTTAATTTTGTGTCATTATAATTTTTGACAGTTACTGTTTACCAGAGTTTCCCTGAAGCAAAAATGATTTAATGTTCAACACACACATTAAAATGTGTTCTATTTTCATATGTTAAAGCTGATAGAATTATAATTTAAGCAGAAATCTGTGCTTAACAGTGCAGCACATAGAATCTCTGAACACAGATGAAACTGAAACTTCTATCTGAAGGGAAAACAAAGGCAGCAGTAATGTGCCTTAATAATTACAGTTAGAGCGAGGTGATATTTTTGTAATGAAATTCAAACCCAGGTGAAGATAATGTGCTTTGGGTTTTGTTGTAGAAGCGAGGCATAGTTTGAAACCTGGGCTTTCATACTTGGTGACTTTATATTGGCTTTATATTGGCTCATAACCAAACCCATAATTTTCACTAAAAGTTCCTTTTCAATTTTCTCATCCCTTCAAACTCAGATCTGACTGCTAGGGACAGTAAGTCTCAAATTCTATGGGAAAATCCACTGACTTCACTGAATGCTGAAAATTCTTAGTTTCTAATCCTCTAATGTGAGCACTTCAGGTTTACTCAATAGCTTACTGACCTTTACTTAGCCATGTACACATTTCAGTGGGAATTTTCAATACTTTTTCACTAAAAATCGTGTTCAACAATATTTCCTGATCATTAAGACCTGTGTACCTAAAGCATAGACCGAGAACATCTCTTACAAGACCAGAATACAAATTTATACCTTTTCACAACCTCGTTCTTTCTGTCATTTGTCGGATTCATATGAAATCCAGTTTTAATAACTCCTGGTATTGGATATTACTGGTGAGTGTGACCAGTTATTATGTATGGTGGTATTTGGATTTGATCCTTCTTTTCCACTCTTTGTCCAAGAAGAATGCTCAAAGCTAAGCTAGAAAATAATCCATTGAGATTGACGGTCCAGGTCTATCCACAAAAATAAAACCTAAAAATCCCCCAAAACTGAAAAACTGATTTTATGACTTTGAAGAAGGGAGTGAATAGTTGCTCATCTGAGTACTTGGAGGGGAAAATTATTACAACCAACAAAAAAAAATCAAACTAAAACTATATTTACATACTCATCCTAGAAAAAGAGTTCAATAGTTATACAGAATTTCACCTTGTTCTTTATTATCTATTGTGGTAAATATATTAGAGGCAGAGCAGCACTAGCAAAATTTGTAGTCTTTTTCAAGGGAAGTGCTGAGTAATTCAGTAGACTCATGTAAAAATGGAAAATAATTTAATGCAGATAGCAGAATATACATCAGAATAGAAAAGACACTTGCAGGAAGATATTATATTGATCAGTGATGGCTGGAAAATGTCTAATATGGTGTCTGTTTTTAAAACAGGACCAAAAAGCAATCCTGGAAATTAAGACCATTGAGCTCCACCTTGCTTCCAGGGAAACTGATTGAGTCTAATTAAGGATAGGTAGTTCAGTGTATGGATAAGTCTAACCTAATAGAGTCAAACCTGCACAACATTGGTAGAGGGAAAGCATACTTCTCTAACCTGCTAAAGTGCCTTGGAAAAGTTAATAAATTAGAAGATAGAGGTGACCTGGTGAACATAATTTATTTGGATTTTCAAAAAATTCCTGATGTGGTCCTTCATACAAGACTATGAAGGGAAAAATATAACTGAGGTAAGGGGCAAAATCTCACAGAGGAATAAAAACTCAGTAAATGATGGAGAAAAACTTGCACTGAAAGTCTTCTCCTATAAGTGTAAAGAGGTTAATAGAAGGATGCTCTAAGGATTCACACTGGAGCCAGTGTTACTTAATATTATTTTTAATTATTTGGAAATTATATCTGCTAAAACTGGCATTAACATTAGTTAGTCAAGTCAAGAAGACTGTGATGGTAGGAGTGATTGGTTAGATTGACACACATATATTTTACCTTGGATAAGTATAAATTTTGGTACTCATTTTATGGGTTATTTTCAGTTCCAGCACCATATTTTACATCATTATATTCTACTGAGAATAATTTATCTGCTCTCTGAGTAAGGATACAATAGATATCCCTGCAGCAGCCGTATGGAATGATTTGCTCTCTCTAGGTATAGGAATAGACAGAGTTACACAAGAATGAGGAATTCCCATCTGTAAGGTCACTGGACCTTTTCCTCAGGGCAATCCAGCTGCATGGCCAGAACAGGAGCTGTGTTTGTCATAAAAGATAAAAATCTTCCTTCATAAATACTTAAAAGCAAATTCCATTCTTGTTAGATTTTGCTGGAGTTTCTGTGTTTTTGAGGCACTCTTAATTGCTGCACTGACACTGCTGCCCACTCTCATCTGTAGCCCAGAAGGTTGTAACCCATCACTGGTGTTCTTTGGGAGATCTCTCCTGTTCCTTCCCAGCGCTTTCAATCCCGTCTCTTCTTCATGAAGTGTCAGTAGGAACAACATTCAGTCCTGCATCTCCTTCTGGTATGGATATCTCTGCTGGCTGTCACCTTCTGCCCAAGACAATCAGGAACCCTTGGCTGATTGGGTTAATTCATAAGTGACTGAGCAGATTGGCTCTGGGGGTTGGGGTTTGAGTTTGGTCAGGGTTTTATCATTTGCTTTACTTTTTTCCCTACTGTCTTATCTACGCTGCATTGAATTTTGAATCTGTGAACCACCCACTAAAGGACTAAAGTAGCACATGGGAGGACTATGACCTTATGTTAAGTATATTATACGTGAGATACTCAGTTCATGGTGTGCTGCAGATTTCACATCCACTCTGTCTAAACTGAAGTCCATTTATTTTTTTAAAATAGCTAAATAGTGAGAGTTAACAGATGATATCTCCTTCAAAACTGAAATGGGTTCATCTAGTTTTAAAATAAGCACAATGAAGAGATTTTGTGTTGCTTTCTATGATGCTTATTAAAAAAATCCATTTTACCATTTTTACTGAGCCAAAAAGGCAATCTTTATAAATGCAACATTTTGGAATATGAGTAAACACAGTGAGGAAAAAAGATTATTTCTTGGCAAAAGAAATGCGTGGAAATCACAACACTAAAAATAGCATTTATCTTGATCAATAACTCATGCTTTTAATTTTTTTCCTGAAAAATATTAATAGAGTTCTTTAAATAAAAAGAACCAATGCCTTTTTTTCCCTCTTTTGTTGTTGAAGCCCTGTTTGTATTTACATCCAGTCATTTAATGCCCATTAAAGAAGTAATGCTATGTTAATGTAAGGGAAAAAATCAATGCTACTCAGATCAGTAGCTGTGGGGAAACAGTGCAGCAGCTGGTTTGCAAACAGCAAGCCCACATAGATCAATGAAATTACAAGCTAAATCTGCTGATGCTCACAAACTGCTTCAGCATTGTGATGTCTAACCTTTCTCAAGTTCAAGATCTCTGGCAAGCCAGCAATAGCTAAATGAAGAAAAAAAAAAAAGAAAAAAAAAGGAAAAAAAATAAAGAAAAAAAGGAAAAAAAAAAGGCAAGCACAGAAGAAACAAAGAAAGGACATAATGGGCTGGTGGAGAATTTTAGCATGATATATAATATTCCACTTTTGAAGTTATCAGTGTAACTGCAGGTTTGTAACAGATATAAAAGCCACTGTAATCTCCCAGTGAGCAAAGCTGCCATCTACACACTGGAGATTTTCTTCCTTAAGAATGTTCAAATCTGTCACATATTACCTTGAACTGTAACACTGGAGGGCTAGAGAGCACTTCAGTAACATGGTTGTTAATGTGAATTCTAGAAAATAATTTATCAATGAACAAGAGTACAGGTTCTGTCATGTGCTATGTCTTTTATTTTATGGTATGCTTGTAGCTCTTAAAATGGTTTGAATTTTGTTAACTTGTAAATTAAACATGCAGAATATTTGACTTGTTGAATGCAAGATTCATTTGCATATTTTATGCTATTTGTATGGTAGGGGAAGAAGCCCCTTTTACCCCAAGGAAAACAGCACTGGGCTTTATCAGTATCATGTGAATAACATGCCTGTCAAGTGATTATTTTCAGGGCAGTCCTCACCCCATTTGTGCCACTTTTTTAAACACAGAAGCGTTTTTCAGGCATTAATCAGCAAGAAGATAGGGGGAACCAATCTCTGAAGATTGCTATAAAATGGAACACATTTTATAAAGGGAAATAGGTTCATTCCAAGAGCAGAATGAAAGACATCTTGCATTTCCTTCAAATATTGACAGATGTATTTTGTGGGGAACAAAATGTGTACTTGGCAAATATATAATTCTTATTGTCGACTGATGTCCTATTGCTTTACAAATATTAATTAAATGTCACAGTTTGAGTCTGTTCTATTGTATCTGTTTTGTAGGTTGTAAATAAAAAAATATCTAGAGATTGGAAATATCTTTTTGGTCTTCCAGCCAGGGAGTAGCAAAACAGAAAATGGAAATCTTTTTACCTGTCTTCTGTTATTATAGGCTTGCATTATTTTACACACCAGGCACATTCAAGAATCAAATCAACAGTGAGGTGAAGTGTGATTATTTCTTGTACTGTCAATTGTTTCTGCTGAAATGACCATTTTTGGATTTGGCTTAAAAGTTGCTTTTTTTGTCTACCTTTCTCAGATACTTCATAATAAAAAATGAAGGTATATTTAAATTTTGAAGTGTCACACTTCTGTTTCTCTTTTTCTTATAGATATAGATACAGCCATTTTCCTTTCATTATTGATCATTATGTCAAATCATTACTTTATGGTACTGCTCAGCAATGCTGATGGCCAGATATTTCCTGCTGGAAGTGTAGGGAAGACTGACTGTGACAGTAGTTACTAACAAGCTAAAAACTGACTGTATAGACTAGCAATGCTGGTGGTGTGCAGGCACTGGTGGGAATCTCTCCTTCTACTCCCCATCTTGGCTAGGAATGAGTGAGAGATACCCAGCAGAGGCTAGGATTTTTTTCTTCCAAGCCTGATCAAAGATCCACAATGATTGTAAGGAAACACCAGCATTTCCTTACAGGATCATAGATCATCAACACCTAGGGGTGGTCACATGCAGGATAGGACTTCTGAGAGCTTTGTCTTCAGATTTTATTCAGGCCTCTTTCTTTATTTGGACCTTATTGAGAAAACTCTTATGAAACTGCTGAGCTAGAGAGAAGGGTGCTGTTGATGACAACATGACCAGCATTTCTGCAAAAGTCTTTTTCTTTCAAAGAAAAGTGTGAATTTGTGATGAAGACTTTGTGGTCATAATAAGTAAATGAACAAGCTTCTATAAGGAAAGCTGTTCCCATGGAGAATGTGAGAAGCAAGTATGTGAAGAAAAGCAGTTCATCCAGTCTGTGTGCCTCACTCAGGTTTGCTTTGTCCATATGGCAAGCAATACTAGCCATTATTTTGTTGGTCTCTTTTTGTGCATTGTAGTTTGGCAATCAAAGTATAAATCTTGCACATCATTAAGAGTGCATCATTGCAGTGGAGAAACAAAAAGGATAATTGTGGGGGGTGCAATTGCATTGTTCAGAGTTTTTTATTATAACAAAAACATCACCATGCTTGGAGAACCCCAGCAATAATTCCTCTTGACTGCAATAAGTACTTTTGAGGAAGAGAAAGCTGATGAGCTGCAGGCTTCCCTGCTGCTAAATTCATCTAACAACCCACTCATGATGATGTTTTCTGCTTTAGAGGCCAATAGGAAGTTTATAGATTGGTTGGATGCTCTTCTTTTCAGTACAGCTCAGATCCTGAAACTTTTCTGTTGATCTGAAAAGCTGGATACTGTTTGGTTACTAGGCAGCATCAGTTGTGAACATTATTCAGTTACACTATCACACTGGCCATGGAGTTACATGCAATTTTACAGAAATTTGTGATTGTGGATCTGCCCAATCACCCTGAATGTAAAAGACCTGTGGGTTTTGGAGTTTGGCCTTATTCCTACATCTGCATAATGTGATGAGACTTCATCTCTGCAAGGATATAAATCAAAATCCTGAAATTAGCATCCTGAAGTATCTCAAAACTATGAATATGGACTCCTACCAAACCTGAATTTTGAGGCTTATGTTTCTATCTTGATTGTCATTTCTGATGGTGATCAAAATGAGAAGAAAGACATTAAAATCTATTTTAATTTTTTTTAAAAGAAAGAACATCTCCTTTGACAAATAGGAATATGGTTGGGCAATCTTTTTTTCTGATCTCTGTTATCGTCAGCAATGTGTATGTACTGAATTGAATCTGGATGAATAAGTGCTATGACAAAAAAGCTATACTTTTATTATATCAGAACATTGCTGGAAAGTACAAGCAGAAACCATAAAAAATGCTGTTTTGATGAGACAGCTAGGCCTCTAACCTCGAAGAGGATACACCCTGGGTGCTCATTTGGAAAGAAGAAAAGGTTTCGCATCCACTCAGTCATTGCACAGAAAAAATACTTCTTGAGAAATAGATTGGTAAAATTCATACAACTTCAATGGAATTAAGTATTGAGGTATTAATTGTATTTGTATATGCACTGCAAGATTTTATTTTAGTCAAATACCAGTTTTACTGATCATTTTTGGCTTAAATGCACCCAGAATAGCATCATTCAAGAGACAAGCAAATCTGCACCAGCTTTTAGAGCCTAAAGATAATTTTTTCCTGAACTCTAGAGAACATGTTTCTGCCCTTGGTGTATGCCACATATGTGCAGCTTCTGCAAGGTTCTTCTCATGCTGTTTTGATTTCCCGTCGTGTTGCGACTCAGCATGGCCAGGGACACCTCTCCTTTTATCAAGCGTTGGCAGATTGGTGAGGGGAGAGGATGGCCTTGCACTTGACGTGTGACTGAGCCTCTGGGATAAATTTTCAAACTCTTCTCATTCAAAAGCTACTTCTGAAATTTGGCATATCCATTATATGCCATGAGATGGTCTGTGTCCCCTAATGTGCATCTCTTTCTGGTTTGCTTCACTACTTGCAAAAAGCACTTAGAAGAACTTTTATTTTCACCAGACCTTAAGGTCTGTAATGGCTGATCCTACATACTTTGCACTGGTTTTGGCTGGGATAATGTCAATTTTCTTCACAGTAGCTACTATGGGCTATGTTTTAGATTCGTACTGAAAACAGTGTTATTAATGCAGGGATGTTTTCATTACTGCTGACCAGTGCTTGCATTGAGTCAAGGCACTTTCTGCTTCTCACCCCAGTCCAACAGGGAATATTATGAGGGTCACAAAGAGCTGGGAGGGGACACAGCTGGGACAGCTGACCCCCACTGACCAAAGAGACATTCCAACCCATAAGGCATCATGCTCAACATAAAAAGCTGAGGGAAGAAGAAGGAAGGGGGTGGACATTGAGAGCGATGGTGTTTGTCATCCCAAGTCACGGTTGAGTGTAGTGGAGCCCTGATTTCCTGGGAATGGTTAAACACTTGCCTGCCCATGGGAAGCAGTGAACGAATTCCCTTTTTTGCTCTGCTTGTGCACATGGCTTTTCCTTTACCCATTAAACTGTTTTCAGCTCAAAACAAGGGTTTTCTTACTTCTATTCTTCTGATTGTGTCCCCCTCCCCACTGCGGTGGGGGTGAGTGAGCGGCTGTGTGGGATGTAGTTTTGACAGGTGCAGTTAAACTACAACACACTTTCTTTTCCAGAGCAGGATTTTCCACTTACAAAGAGCTGGGTTTCCATTCTGTCTCTTTGTCAGTATTCTGCACTTAAAGGCATTGGTTGCTGCTCTTGCACTGGCTCAGCAATCTTGAGCCCATAGTGAATGGGAAAAACACTATGGAAAGGAGCAAAGCTGTACTTCCCATCATGAGCAAAGATTTGTTCTGCAGCAGGGGTAATTTGCAGTAAGAGAAACTCATATATAAATACACAGGGGTATAAAAACATTGCCTATACCACAGTGACAACAACTGAAAAATAGCATAAGAGATGTGATGAGTTAAATATATGTTGTATATTCATAATACTAGGACTCCTTTCTTTGTGTCTGTCTCTGTCTGTCTAGCTTGCACATCCTGTCTCGCTCAAACTGGAAATTAACGTGTTGGATGGGCTGTCTTTGACATTCATTTTCATCATTTCTATGCTTAGCAATCCAAACCAACTTTCTGATAATGAAGTTCATGTTAGAAGGAGACAGTGGACTTTCGTACATTAGACAGTCTAATTTGTGTGCAAGACTAGTACTGATTTACTTTGTTTGTTGTAGCAGCACTGCTAAATCTGCACTGGTTAGTGGCCTTGTCAGCAGTCCCATCACAAATTTCAGCTCAGTACAAATTCCATTACAAATTTTAGGGCTTAAAAAACAACTGTTGCTTTTCATCAGTGGTGCTGCTTGATACATGCTTAGCCAGCAAGAATATGATTTTGCAAATTTTGTGTTTAGGTTGTTTTAGCCATTTAGCTCTTTGATTGTAGATGCCTCAAAAATACTAAACAATGTGGGAAAATGGGAAACAAGTGAGGGTTTTTTTTTGCAAAGCTCAGTCCTTTAAAGTGGTTTAATTGTTCTTCAGCCTGCCAGCTCATGTGCAGTTGATGTGTTTTATTCTATTAAAAGGCAGTTACTTTAGGACAAAAATAGATACTCTAGATTGGAGGCTTTGGGTGTTTCAGCAATAACAATCTCACTGACAACTGTTTCCCCATTTCTAAGATGTCCATGCATACCTGATGAGGACCAGACCTGGACCTTTTCAGATGCCAAATCTGTCCAGCTTTCTTAATTTCATACATGTGAAAGTTGGCCTTAATACTCAGCTTAGTGTAGGACATCCCTGAGCATCTGCTTCCCCTATCAAATCTTCAGCACTGTTTTTTTTTTTCCCTAACTTTGCTTTAACCTTCAAAAATGGTGACAGACTCCTATCCCTAACCCAACAGATAGAACACTTTCACCTTTATTTTACCCTCAGCACTAACTCACTCCTTTTTCTCGTGGATGCTTTCATGGAATAATGTTGCCATTATTTCTGCTCAAGGTACATTACAAGCTGTTGTCTTGCTGCTGGCATCTTATTTGGGCTTCAGGATGGCAAAGGTTGTCATGTGGGGCAGCTGGCCAAGTCAGTGCTCCAGGCAAGAAGCCAAGGCTGTCTTCTTTCTAATGTTCCTATTTCTTTCATCCCTGGAAGATCCCTCTCTTCCTCTCAAACTGATACAGAAAGACTATTAGAGAATTAATCATACCTCAGGTGTCTTGGGGAATATTCTTGATTTTCCAGTCACTAATGTGTGAAAATCTTACACTGGAATAATGCCATATGTCAACCTGTGGCAATATCAGGGAAATATCGACAGCATTTCATTAATGAAATGTTGAGCTTGAATGACCTGTAGGCTGAAAATTGAGGCTACATACATTTAAAATAGTCTCTCAGCTATCATTTGATCTAGGGTTCCCGCATGAACAAAAATGTTGTCCCCATGGTCACCAGAAAAAAAGTATTATTGCTATACGGTAAGAAAATCTTGCCCAAAGACTAAAACTGAAAAACCTCTTACTTTGCTACGATAGAAGGACTTTTAAATTTTACAGTGGCTTTTTCTTTTCTTTTGTAGCCCCGTGATAGTGTTCCCAATAGGATCTCCCTAAATAAACTGAGTGTATGGGTGCATGCAACTGAATTTAAGCTCTTTGTTGTGAATTTCTCCATTGATTATGTCATCTGTGTCTTTACACTAAATTCATGGCAGAGTAACCATTATAATCTAAAAATTATTATTACAAAAAAAATTGGTTTTCAAAGACTGCTACTGACAACTTCTGCGTGTCTTCAAAATGTGAGGAAAAGAAGCCATGAAAAGCCAGAATAAGAAGTGTAAATTAAGCAATACAGCAGAAATATTAATTAAAAGAGGTTAATTGGGTTGGGGCAGGGTGGTGGGAAATGCTCTAATCCTCTGCATTACCATGTGGTGTTTTTGTGCTTGATCATTCTTGAGGCCAGGAAAAGAAGGGATTGGAAATTACAGCATGGAGGAGGAAAGAAATGTAATCAACATTTTCATTTCTTATTATTTTGCACATTCCAATGGGAGGGAGAGAGCTTGGGTAGCCTGCTTTAAAAAGAGGAGAGTGTACATAGAACTGTGAGCTCTCCAGAGAATGCCAGTCCTGTCTTGTGCAGTAAATTCTTGTGACCAACCCCACAGGGTAGCTGGAATTGTGAAATAATTAGCATAGCTAGCCCTCAACAGTTAAATAATTTTAGAGATGTTCTTTCATATTTTTGACCTTTCCTTTGAAATTAATTTCCCTTATTTGTAACTTTTAAGTGTTTTTACCCTGTCTTTGTAAAACAAAGTGAACTCAATCTTTTATTCTCCAATTCTTTTTATTAGTGACCTGATAAATATGAAATTTTCCCCAAGGACCAGAAAACAATACTAGAGTGGGCATGATTATTTGTAGACTCCCACACAATTTGTGAGTTTGCAGTAACCTACTGTGTCTTTTTTCCCCCTAAACTACAAAATCCTTGGTGTTGAAAGAAAGCATTTAGTTCAAGAGTTTTCAAAAAACTGCCTCTCTGAAATAATAGCTAATAACATGTAGACAGTATGAAACACATGACTTTAATTATCTGTCACTGAGATTCAAATCTGGATTAAGACAAGCTTGATTCAAAATTGTATGAAAAAATCCATGTAGAATTTGCAGAAACATAATGATTTGCAGGCAAATATAAGAAATAATTAGCCCTCTCAGAAGTCATCCCCTTTTCCTTCAAAAGTATTTTAGTATTTTCATTTAAATCAATGTTTCTGGACCCAAAAGACCAACTTTTTAAATGTAAAAAGTGTTAATATCCTTCATTTCCTTACTTGCAAATTTCTGTTTGAATTTTTAAAAGAAAAAGGCCAACTTGGCTGTGGTGGATCTGAACAACCTGGTCTAGTTGAAGGTGACCCTGCCCACAGGAGGGGCGTTGGAAGTTGATGTTCTTCAAGGTACCCTTACAACCCAAACCATTCTACAATTCCATGATTCCACAAAGGTTTCTATGCCAGATATTATTATTGCTGACACATGGCTTTGTTTCAGTTTTTAAGGTCCCTGGATGACAGCTGGGATGTTCACAGTCTGGACAGCAGGACATTTGCAATTGTGGCTGGAAAGCCAGCAGGAAGAGATTTTATGCAGTATTTTTCTTGGTTGTGGATTTTGTTGTTATTGTTGGTTTGGAGTTTTTTGGGGGAAGGTTTGTTTTGTTTGATTTTGGTGGAAGTGGGGCTGTAAAATGATACTTCACTGCAGAAATAATTGTCATGGGTGAATAAAATGTTGGTAATCAGTTAGCCAATACTTGGAAAAAGCAAAGTCCCAAACTAAACAGCCAGATTAAGAGTAACAATCTAACAGGAACTTGACTCACAGCCACTCACCAGAGCTGCCCTGCTATGTCTCAAGATATATGTATATATGAAATTAAGCAGAGTGACAACTTAACTTGGATTTTGTTTTCCCTTTCCTCTGTCAAATTTGTTAAGTTTCTCTTAACCCTCCAATGATGCCAACTGGTGTTTTGTCAGCTACAGACTTAGGAGAATGTCAGCACATTCTCAAGGATTTTGGTTGCCATGGATAAATGTATTTCTTTGATTTTTCTGGGACATTATATATTAATAAGCAGGGTATTTTGTTTACTTTTTTATGCATACTTAATTTTGCAGCCTATTCATTCCTTTTAATTTTGACAGAAAAAGTATTGCAGAGTGTGGGGCTGCCTTAAAAGCTGTCAAACTTCTGCCAAACTTTAAAGGTCAAAATCAACTGTGACATCTACAGTTCAAATGTAATTAGTTGGAGATTTACTGGGATTTTATGGCAATCTCCCAGT
Organism: Urocynchramus pylzowi; assembly: GCA_013397555.1. Taxonomy (NCBI): domain Eukaryota; kingdom Metazoa; phylum Chordata; class Aves; order Passeriformes; family Fringillidae; genus Urocynchramus; species Urocynchramus pylzowi. Next base: position 522,997 of record VZRH01000783.1, on the reverse strand, counting down.
AGCTTAGGAGTGACATGATATCCAACCTTATGGGATCCCAGGAGAAGTACAGGTGGATGTGAGGATAAGCAGTAAAATATACTAGCTAACATGCTGCACCTTTTAGCAAGTCATCAGTCTCCTACACTGTGCAAGGAACAAGAGAGCATTCAGTATTTTATTTAAAATAAATAACCTGCCAGTCTCTGACATGGCCATCTAGTACAAAGTTGATGTATTTATTTAAAGCTTAGCTCATTCTGTATGTTCTTGGATCATTAAACTGAAGGACTTGTACAGTCATGATTTTTAATGAAGCATGTTTGAATAATTATGCTAATTTGCAAAGCACTAGAATCAAATCAAGTGATCAAAGTTTTCATGATTATTATCGTGTTTTTGTAACTTCCCCCATCACTGATTTCTGGATAGACTATAACCCTGGCTGCTTTTTTCTTTTTTTTTTCGTTTATTTAGAAATTGCCACTAATCAATGTAGAAGGTTTAAAAAATTACACTAGAAAAGAAACACTTTTTGTGTTATGTCTCCATAGTGGACTTTGTATGAGTTTGAAAGTAATATAGCTTCAACAGACACCAGCCTAAATACAGTCTACAATCAATACTGTATTCTGCCTTGACAGAAAGCTGAATTTTTATCTGTTAAACGTGTGAGCTTGGGGCAGCTCTGTGTCTGAAGTGGTTTAAATCTGAAATGTGATGTGCTGCAAAGAAAGTTGATTGACATCTTTGTTTATTGAAAAGTATTACATGAACAACAAAACACGGCCAGATACAGAACACTCCATTGCAAAGTGCAGCTGTGTTATTTTTCAATCCTATGTGTTCTGCCCCTTTGATGCCTGTCTGATATAATAAAACTGCAAGGATCTTCTTTGATTCAATAGTAAAAAATTTGGACAAGGGTGAGATATGGAGATATATATTGGTTGCAGGGGTTTGGCGAATATCTTTCCAAAAAAAAAAAAAAAGAAAAAGAAAAAAGAAGGAATTTTAGGTTTAATGCATCTGAAACTTAAAATAAATTATTATACATTTAATAAGCTGTCTGAGTCTGCTTAAAATATTTTTAAGTATGCATTGTAAGAGGGAGAAAAGAACAATGATGACTAATCTTAAAGCGTTAAATATGCAGAATACAGAATTAAGTTACATTTAAATTTCATGTTAGAATAATTATGCTGTTCATTGACATTTTCCCATGTTTTATTAAATCTTTATTATGTCAAGGTAAATAGAGGTTAATTCTGCTGTTATCTCTTCCACTAAAGTATTATCTTTAATCTTGCATTAATAAAACAGTAGTAAGTTGCACAATGTGGGTAATCACCATAGACTAATTTAGACCATTCTAAAATCTTGCCTTTATAGTACAGTGTAGTTTAAAACAGATGTCACCAGAAAACATAGAACATAATTTAACTTATAGAAAAAATATGGTTTTCTCCAGGAAATTTATAGCTACATTTCCTTAATACATTGACTTATTGGCAATATACACTGCAAACTTCTAGCTCTGCTCTTCTTTTCTAGTGTTACTTTAGTTACTGCAAGCTCCTTTGACTTGCCTCTGACACAGCACAAGCTGTTAAGTAGAAATCTTTCTCTTTAGCACTTTTCTGTAGAGTCCTCACTTTGAGTATTTTTCTGTGGTAAGCATGGAGTGCAAAAATCCCACATCTTTGATTCCTGTGCACTTCTCTTCATAGATACCTAAAGGGGTTCACCAAACTACACTGCACTGTAGTGAGGGCGACAGAAAACATTGCTTATGCAACACTGCTTGTGTCTGCCTGCACATTACTCTTCACCCACAAAGCCTCAGTTGGCTCATCATTCACCCCTAGGCAGAGCTCCAGGCATCTCTGCTGCTTTCACATACAGCCAAACTCTTCCTCCTTTCCATTGTAGCCCATCCCTCCTGAAGGTTTGATATCCACCTATTGAAGCACTGCAGTTGTGGAAGCTATCCCACAACATCCATGTGATCCCAGTAAGTTCCTAGCCCTGCAACTGCATGCACACCTCAATTTTCTTCTCTTTGTTCCTCATGCCTTGTGCTAATGCACATTTAGTTGCACTTTACAAAACTTCTTGGAAAGTCCTATTCCTTAGAAAAGCCAGATTTTGCAACTCAGAGTCTGCGTGCACTTTTTTTTTTTTCCTCTTTTTGAGAGGAGTTTATTCAACTTAAAGAGATGATATGCCTCTTATTGCACTTAAGCTTACATGCTGTGGTGGTTTTGTGGTTTATTTATACTTCTATCATTTTATTTGTTACTCTTAGCTTTAATTTTTATCAAACTACAAAATTCCCCATTGAGTTTCATCAGGTTTGCATAGCAAATAAATCCTCACATCCTTCCTACACACCACATTTTCATTTTGCTAGCTTCTGTGCAAAGCCCTCCTCAGACCCACAGTAAGTAGATGGTCAGTTACATTTTCTCATGAACTCTATTTCATTATCTGGAGTGTCCATGAAGTTATTATTTTAAAAGCATGAATGTCAATAGATCTGTAAAAGGCATTTACCAAGCAGCTTCAGTGCTGATAGGAAAGAAAGAACTCATTTTGAAAGTGCACTTGAGATCCATGCAGAGTGGGATAATTCTGTAGTTGTATGCTAGTACAGCAACATGATCAGAGTACTAGAAGATATTTTCTGCTGCATTCAGGAGTAGTTTTGAAGACTTTCTTCCAGTGTGACTTTTCAAGATAAAATCCAGTTAAGAAACACCAGAGTGTCTAACCAAAGTTACTCAACTAAGCATTTAGAGATGTCCAGAGGATCAAATAACAAAACAAATAGTTTTTTTAATGAATAGTATTTCAGTGACTTTTTTTTCAGCCCCACCTTTCTACTATGAATAATTATAGGGTGGGAACATGAAGTCTTATTTAGATATTTCATGTGAAAATTCTTTGCAATAAAAATGGAATTATGCGAGGCTGATTAGAACTCAGGCTTATTCACAGACTTGGAGTGTAGATATTGCATGTTGAACCCTTAACTAAAAGTCATATCTTGTTTGTCTGAAATTAAACCTTCTAATGCATGAACTCCTACCATTATATTGAGCTGCATTATAGCATTTAAAGACAAAAAGAGCACAGAGTTTTTTGAAAGAATCTGGTTGGAGCTTACCGGTTTTGCCCTGGCTTCTCTTTGGCATACAGGAACTGCTCACACCTGAAATTCAAATGCAAACCTCTGAGATGGGAATCAACTGAAAGGGAAACAAATATTTGCATAAATCTCCAAGAGGTGTTTTATATGGTCCCACCTTTTCTTTTTCCTTAACTGTGGGACGACCTGAAGCAAGATTTTTCTTGTTGGACATGTTTTGGGCAAGGAGGTATTTTCCATAGTGTTTTACAAGCTCTGGTGCCAGTGAGGTGGTAGGTAAAGTCTCAGTAAGCTTTGAAAGCCCTCTTTAAAGTGGAAATATTCAAAGCGTGCAGGAGTCTCTAAGCGTCTGTTCCAGGGACACATTAATGCATTTGAAAGGATATTAAAGCTTAGCACAGAGGAAAAAAAAAAAGTCCTAGTGGCAAGATGTAAAACTGCTTAACAGAATTACATCCAGAACTTTGTGTATTTGATCTGAAAAAAAATAAATCATCTTACAGTTGCTCACATTAAAGCTGCATGTCGGTTTGGGAGCTTTTAGGATCTTGGACAGGTTTCATTTCTCTGGTTCACATAAGCTCTCTGTGTATTTGTGCAACTGCTGAACCTCAGAGCGTGATTTCTGGTGACCCCATGCACTGCTTGAGGATTTGCCTAATGTGCAAATTTAAGACAATCATTATGTATAGTAAAAAATTATTATCCACCTTTACCCCAGTACTCAGTTGCTAATAGCGGTCATGGCTTGGTTCAGAATCCTCCTCAGTTTAATGCTTCCAATTAACTTGCATGGTTTCATGGCTGACTTGATTGCCCAGATAATGCCTGGGCTCTTCTGAGAGACATACTGAGCTTCATTTCTGGACTATGGGATAAGGAAAGCCTTGAGCCATGGTTCAGCTCTAACTACTGGTGGATTAGGAATGTCATTCAGACTTGAGTAACTGTAGACTCTTTATAGGAGTCAGATTAAGATATAGAAAAGTGGAGCACTTAGAGAGAATGAAGGCATCTTCTTACAAAAGCAGTAGCTTGAGACTTGCTCTGGGTCCAAGGGGTTGGTCTGCAAGGAGATGAAGGGCTGGTAAGTCCAGGAGAATGGAAGGCAGAGGCCATGAGTACCATGTCCCTCTGTTGGCCACTGGTCTGTTGGTGACAGAGGCAGGCATGATATTGAAGCCTGTCCTCTAAGTTAAAGTTGAATTAATTTAGTGTGAAAATTAAAAAANAAAAAAAAAAAAGAAAAATATTATGAAAAACAGAACCTTATACAAAGAATGTTCAAAGCAAAATCCTGTCCTTGGCCTTGTGTTGTCCTGAGCCTCATGATTTAGATATAACAGTGAAGACAGTGACTAGGGGACAGATGTACTAAAAAAAACTTAGGGTTTTTTTCCCCTTAAGCCAAGCAAACACAGATAGTTTGAAATGGCAATCTCTTGTACTACATGAAATAAATATTACAAATGGAAAGGAAAGAGCAAACTGATTACCCTAATATTAAGAGCATCAAGAGGAATTTATAAATATCTTTGCATGTTCAGCCCCCAGTCCTGCACAGGGCATGTTAATTCTTGTCACAGAATTTGAAATTCATTTAATCAGAACAGAGCCTTTGAGATGTTTCACACCTGCAAGTGCATCAAGTGGCTAAATTTTACAGTCATTCTCTATGATATGACCTACATATCTCATTACAACACCATGTTCACTACAGGTGCTTCTACAAGAATATTTGCATGAATAAAAACATGATTACTCTCATATATAGTGAATGTTAAAAAGTGTGCTACACATAGATGTAGTATCTAGCAGGGGTTTTCATTTATATTTATTCTTAATTCAGGGTAATATTTAAAATCAATGGTTAAAGGGCACTTTAACATTTTTTAAGGATGAGTTGATGGTATCTTATGTATAAGCAGAATACTTTTGTTAAAAAGGAAAAAAAATTCTGTAGATAGATGACAGCCAGTTTTAAAACCTCTTTTATTTTTTAGACAATGAAAAACCTACATCTACCTAAATGCTTTGGAGTTTTAACCATTTTTGAATGCTTAATGTTGTCTGCTTTAATGATGATTGTTCAGTACCCATACAAATGTTTTGGCACCAAGTAATATCTTGTTTGTGTGTGTGAATATAATCTGAAGCCTGCCACAACATCTAATAAAACTGTTTCCACTCAGAGAGGCATATAAACAGGAATAAAGGGCTGTTTAAACACATAGCATCCAAAAAGAAATTCACCACAGCCAGTAATGAACATACATGTCCTTTATTCAACTTCTGATAAGTTTTTTGTGCTGTTTATAACAATATGATTCAGTGCCTTTCACGTACATTGTAGTACATAGGAACACTTCAAGTTGAAGTATACTATAACTGGTCTTACTGCTGATACATCTTCCTTAAAAATATTCCAAAAAATATCTCAGAAGAGAGTAGAGCAGATCAAAGTGTTGAGATCTGTTATATATGCCCATCAGGACTTTAACAGTTTCATATCTTCCATGCTTCTAGTGAAGAAAACTAGTACTGTCTGCAAGGTCACTGGTGTCATTTTTAGGGCTAATCAGCAAGGTTTGAATGAAAAACCTTTGTCCTCCTGGTGGCTTGGGTTCAAGTCAATCCAACCTCTCCATGTAAGCATTATGCCAGTGATGCAAGACTCCACCCAAATAAATTTGAAGTCAGACAACAAGGTATAGATGGCAATGCAGATTTTTTTTTTTCACAGCAAACGATTTTACACACACATATGGGCATGTAAGTACTCTTCATTTAGATATGTGCACATATATCTATATATTAAACAAAATTATATGCTTCTTACATGCGTTAATATTTAAGATGTTTTCACAGTAAATGGAAGCAACAGCAGCTATTAGTTATTCAGCAATTGAGATTAATGCAGTGTTCTTCTACATTTGGAATACAGAAGTATAATAATTAGATAGGTGTGAGATTCAGTTATCTCCAGACTGTAGACTAACTCCTTGGTGTAGTATACAGAAATGAGATGTAATTGTACACACATGTGCTTATCTATTTGTTTTCTTTCCAGTGAGGCAAAGACACTGCAGTCCCCAAAGGATTTTTTTTTTTTTCCTGGTATGTTCAACTATTTTTAGCATTCCTCAGCAGTACACCAAAAAGGAGAATTATTTTATCTCTGTGGGAGCCTGTGAATTTCATGCAATGTGGGCTTCTGTGAACAGAGTTCAAAATGTATTAGAAAAAACAGGTTAATTTTTACAGTAAGAGGTTGAAATGTTGAACTGCCCTACTGTGGCAGTGTGAAGCATCCCACAGATAACGGTGGGGGACCAAACTCCTAAGAGCTACACAGAATATAATACTATTTACTGTTTTAATTGTAGGCAAGAACTCTATTCCTTTTCTGGAATTTGTAGTTCCCTTTAAAGTAGAAATAGGGTAATACTTCAAAATCTGCTTAACATATTTAATATACTTAATTTGATGTTTTTACTTTCAGATTTGTTTGTATTCAAAATAGCAGTAATTGGCAGCTGAAGTAGAATCATAGCATCTGGGTTCTAGTCTATTCATGACATCAGTATATTTTTACTGCTTGTAAACATGCCCTCAGATCATCACAAAATGTCACAGAATTTGAATAACTAGAAAAAGCAGAGAGAATTTATGCTGCCATTGCTCCAAACACTACACAGCAGCGTGTGCTGATGGGGATTGAGTCAGAGACACACTGGCCCAGAGGAAAGGCAAGAGCAGGATTTCTTATAATGCTCTTCTTCCTCTTCCACCTTCAATCTAAAATTCAGACTAGTTAAGAGGAAAAGAAAAAAGGACTTTGTACTTACAACTGGTATGTAGATTGAAAAGGAAAAAGAGGGTTTTAGTCTCAGAAAGGGGAAGACCTCATTCAGAAAACTGGAAGGAACTCTGTCTGCTGTTTTCAGAGGATTTTACTGAATACTACAGGTTTACTACAAGCTTCTGTCAACTGTTTAGTTACTCTGACAATGACATTTAATCCTGTGAGGGTCATACCCTGGGGACTAAATATACTATTCTATAGTGCAGACAAATAAACTTATTTCTTTGGGGTTGTAGGCACTTTTTTCCCCAGTATCCTTTTTCAATTTATGAAGAACATTTGCATTGTAAACCTTGAGGAAAATACATACATATATTCAGACCTACACATTTACCAGAGGTCCAGGCTGGCAATTTAAAGGGCAGCCAGGAAAGCCAGCAACCCCATAGGTCGTGGAGTCAAAACTCCTGATGGAAAGAGACAAAGTCCCAGCACCACAGAAGTTTGATACTTCAGGCCAGAGCAAAGATCTTGAGACATCAAAATGTGCAATTACGACCTGGTTTCTAGCAGGCAAGAAGCCAGTGACAAATATTACATGCAATGACTACTTTGTATGCTGGAAAAATACAGGATGGATTTATAACTAAATAAGGCATTTGATTCTGAAGTGTCTTGAAAAACTGAAAAGTTCTTTCTTACTTGGTCAAATATTAGTGGGGGGGGGGGGGGGTTTGAAACTCCATTGGGGCTTATAATCAGTGTATACTTCCACAGTGTTCTCTTGGTTCTGACTTTTACAGGAGGATGTAATTTGGTGATAGCCATGAAGAGTCTCAAAAAGACTTCTGAAAACTGACTAGATACCCCAAAATGTGAAAACTCAAAATGCTAAAGGGTTAGTCTTTAGGAAAGACATTCCTAAAGGATATGATATGATATGATGCAAAAGAAGCAAAATTCCTGTCTGAATAAGTGCAAGATTTAAGATCAAATATGTTGTAGGCAGATCTCAGCTGTGAAGGGGAAGATCTATAAATTTGTGTGTCTCTTGATTATGGTATAAACAGAGTACTAGAGACCATGGCCTAGAACTCCAGATATCGTACAAGAGCCCGAAGTTTTCCTTTGTAGCTGAAATTTCCCCTTGTGATGCTTGTTTCTATACTTGGAGCACTGCAAGTTATTAGACATAATAATAATTATAATAATAGTACCACTGATTTATATAAAGATCTATTGTAGATCACTTTTAGAAACTTTTATGAAATACCATATTTCTATCTGCAACTGGGCATTTAAAGGAAAGAGACATAGTAGTCCTTGCCAGTAATTTCTTAAAAATTACAACCTCTTTTAAAAGATATTTTGAAATAAAGATGTAGAAAAATATCCTTATAAAACCATTACCATTTTCCACCTCCATTTCTTACCTAGAATAAATGTTATCATGCTGAAGGGAATCAGACTCTATGACCTCGGTTTTTGATTGTACTTCCTCTCTAATTGTTTGTGGAAAGGGTGCTTACTAGGAAAGGTAGTCAATGATTAATTTTATGTGTAGTTTCCTTCATTCAATGAAAATCTGGTTAACTTGTCCCTAAAGAGTATTTTAAAAAATATTTGTAAAAAACCCCAATCTTTTGGACTTGGAGCTCACCATCATTTTCACAAAACCATCAGGAGCTGTTAATATATTGATGAACATGTGGTGACAACATTAGCTATAAAATCCCTTTGCAATTTACTGGGAGAAAAGAGATCTCCAGATTCAAATAAAACTTATTGCTTTGCTAGCCCAGCATGAGGAATTCCTGATTCCCCACTTGTCTGCTGTGTTTAAATATTATAACTCAAATATGCTTACATAAAAGCTTATTGATTGGAAGAATCACTTGCTTTTTGTGCATTAGTTAACCAGGCTGCTGTTTTGAAATCTGTCCAGGAACCCACAGTGGAACCTTTCCTAATCCATCTGTTTAAGTCTCAAATGGTTTCACTGCTCCAGTCACTTACCAGCACTGCTGGAATGTTAGTGCTTTATGATTAAAGGATATTGTTGCTCTTTTCATCCATCATCCTGGAGTTTGCTATTAATAATACAGTCCTTTCTTTCTTTCTTTTTTCCTTTTTTTTTTTCCTTTTTTTTCTGCTGTTTCCTTAAAAAGCTGCTTAGATTTGCTGTTGTTCTCTGTTTTCCCTTATTCAGATCAGTCATTTACAGCAATGAAGGTAGATGGACAAAAAATAAATTGCATCAGTTCTTTCTGAAAAAATATGCACTGCTTTGAAGTATTTGAAAAATGAATAGGGGAAAGACAAAAGAAAATTAAGCTAAATGTGAGAGAGGAAAAGATGGAATTGTAATTGGAGACATCAAACTATATGGAACACTCTGTGACTCCATAAACATGTATGAATTATTGCTTCCCACTCGTAGTAATGTCTAAATGCATTTTTTTCAGCATGTCCTTGTGATTAAATTATATTATTGGGAAAAATCTGTGATTTAATTTCTATTCAGGTATATTATAGTATATGAAAAAGAGCCCACTGTACTTCTCTCAAATAGCTAATCTGTATTTGGATATAACTGTCGATCAGTGACATTTCAAACAAAATGAGGAACCTTCTTGGGTTTTCTATTTCTCTCCAAAGGAAACGGGACTTAAATTAAGAAAACAATAAGGATTTCATTTTTTTTCCTTTATAGGTGGATAGGAGTCATGGATGTTAAAGGAGACATTAACCAGGCTGTTGTGAAAGATCTGATACCAGCTTTGGTCAAAGGGGACGAGTGTCATCCTGAGAGTGTTCCTCTCTGGGACAGGAAACCGACGGAGCGAAGCCCTGAGAACATGCCGCGACACTTCATATTCAATCCGCAGACCTATAAAGAGATGAAAAATGAGCCTTGTCCAAAGCTCTTACCTCAGCACCCAGTGGCAAAAATAAAATGTGAGCTCGGGACCAGGTCTCTTTGAAGCTGATTTTTTCTATTTTTTTTTAAACACTCCAACAGGCCTCTGGTGGTTACAGGTATTGATCGTCAGAAAGTAATCTGTTCAGGTTTGGGGGCATGCCAGACCGAATCCTGGAGTACGTTCCTTCCTCTCCAAGGACACGTTGAGCTTTTTGCTGTCCACACTGGCATGCTTGTCAGCTTTCTGGCTTCTTTGTCTTTACTGCTTTCCCTGTTTGTGGAAACATATAATTAAACCTGCCTTATACAAATATTATACATTGGTACTCTTGAATTTTCTGCCAGTGCTGAAGGTTTTTTTACCCCACTTTTTGACCCTCATTTTTCTTCTATAATCATTATTTGATTCCCTCTGGCTGCCTGCTACTTATTTGTAGTAGTACTATTCATCCATTGAGACTTTTCCATCTGTCACGCAGTTTTGCTTTCTCTCCCTAGAAGCTTTCTTCTCCTACTGTGCCATGCTTGATTTTTTGTGTTTAGTTGCATGTTTGTATGCTCTTTTTAGTATTTTAAAAAATGCTTCAGTATTCAGAAAAAACACAACAAGAAGAGAAAAAAACCCTGATATAGTAAAGAGCAGCTCAAATCCAACACTGCACACAGAAACAGGATGAGGAGACTGAGATTCCTGGTGGATTAAGGAATCAACACATATAGCCAGGGCAGAACTAGTGGCCAGACCTTGCTCTCTCTGAATTGTTTTCATTGCCTTCAAAATCTTTCCAGTTTTGTGCTAGATAAATAGGTGATGTCAGGAAATGTTGCATTCCCTCTGCTGTATTGACTCTCTTTGGTGCATTGATTATAAAGACTATCTGAGGAAAACAAAACATTCTGAGGTACAATACTGTGATTACTTTAAGAAAAGAATGTTTTAAAGTGTCAAACAGTCCCTTACTAAAACAAGATCATGGTCACATGTTACATTTAAAATTAAATGAACAATCTTTCTTAATGAGAGGTTAGATATTAAAGAAATGCAGCACTTGTTAGGGTTTCCCAGGTGAAATGCAGGAAGGGCTAAAGCCAGCAGCATAATCCCTCAGAATTATTGTTTTTTCTCTGTGTAAAATTATTATTATACCCCTGTCAAAGCAAATCTTAGTGTTTGATGTGAGCAAGAATAGGAAATTTAACAGGAGCTCTACAGATCACTTGTGATTGGATCAAATCTCAAATCTTTAGTCTTGGAGAACTCACAAAATTTCCTGCTTGCTATAATACATTTTGAATATCTCTTTATTAATTTTCTCTTCTTTTCCTCTTATGCATCTCATTGTATCTTCTTATGTTCTTGTTTCAAAAGTTCCTTCAAGTTTATCAATGTTATTAGAATTAGTAAAAAGTATGTGTTGTGTTTTCAAAAATCTTTTTTCAGTGGAAACACTTCCATTGTTTATAAAATTGCTTCTCTGGCTGTATAGAAAGTGCTGGTAGTCTCCAAGTGAACACAAAAGCTGTGAGTGTATCCTTGTGTGAATGGCAATCCCCAGAAAGTTTCCTTTGCTAGCAGCTACTTCACTTCACAGTTCTGAGAATGCAGTTGGTGGAAAAGAAATCAGAATCTCCAGTATGTACTTGTATGGGGAAAGGGCTGAAAATGCAGCTATTTTACAAAAATCCTATTTATTGTCAACATATGAAAGTAAGGGTCTTTGAGACCCAGTTTTACTTTACCTGTACCTTAAGATGCTTTGCAAAGGAAAGGAAATTGTTCCTTTTCTGGAATAAGTAATGAAAATAACATTTAAGAAAATGAGTGAGAAGGCAAAAGGGGAAGGAATGTGAGAGAGACAAACAGCTCCTGCAGCCCCTCCTGACCATTGAAAACTTTTCTGTGTTTCTTCTCAAGAATAAATGATTAAAAAATAGTAAGGATGAAAGTAGGTTTTTTGCATTTGTGTGTAATCAAAATTTTGATGGTCCCTCTGAATGATCAGTGTACACTTGTATCATCCAAGTCTGTCCTGCCTCCTCTGGAAGACCCTCAGTGGGTGAAATTTCACTGCTGCACAGGGAAACTAGTCCAGAGCTTTATTAAAATCAGAAACTTAGGTCTATTCCTTTATGGTTTTGTTTTTTTGGGTTTTTTTGGGTTTTTTTTACCCGGAATGGATTAAGCAAATATATAATTATCTTCTACACTGTAGTCATTGTTCAAATGCCTCCTTCCATTTTCTTTGGTTTAAGGTTAAACAGGTGCAGTTCCTTCGGGCTGTCCTCACAGGCCTGATGATTTACTTTTGACTCCAGCTGATCCACTTCTTTCCAACATGAGGGCTCAGAGGAATGTGCAAACCTTCACATGATACTTCCTGGACTGCACAGATAGATTATTTCATCTGCCTTGCAGATGTTGGTAGGTTTTTTTCATGTAGCCTCATCACATTCTTCGAGTCTTTTTGAGGTTATTAAATTTCTATTCATTTGTTTGTGTATACTGCAAAATGAAGTAAATTTGGGTGGCAGTATGATGGAAGAAGTAGGGCAGGGACCTTACAGCCATGAAACCTAAAACCAACTACATTGGTGGATGGGGTAAACCAAACAAATGGCCTGCATAGTCTTCTGAGTTAGTTTTTGGTAGTCCTGTGAGGAGCTGGGGGTTGGATTCTATGATCTTTACAGGCCTCTTCCAAGTCAAGATACTTTGTTCTGTTCTGTGGACACATGAGGGGATGCTAACACCAGTGGGAATCTTTACATGTGTAGGTACACATTCTCACAACCTTATAGAGCCAGGAGCTTGATGTGGCAGGCTTGCTATTGGCCTGTTCTGGAAGTGTTTTATTCCCATATGTGTAAACTTAATGAAATGGAGAGGACAAAGTGGAGAGAATTGTTGCTTAGCCTAGGGAATCTGTAGCACAGGATGAAAGAATTTCACTATGCACTGGGCTTTTACAGTCTTGGCAAGAATAGAAAAAAAAATAAAATGAATACAGCACCCAAATAGCTGAACAACTTTTAATTTTTTTAATACAATATTTAACAATACTAAATCTATAACAATGTTGAAAAGTGACCCAAGTGATGAAAGTAGTCTTCAAGAAGTCTGGACACAAGAAGGACTGTATGCATCTTCAAGTGTATGATGAAGTAGGCTTTTTTTTCATGTGAGGCAGTTACTATTTTTCAGTAGGATTGTGTACAATCCTTAGTGTACAGCACTAATCTAAAAATCTAGTTCTGTCTTTGTGGCCGATACTTTTTTGTCTTTTTCTTTTACAATGAACTGGAGTGGCTCTACCCATTAACTGAAGATTTTATTTTAAAAGCTACTGCTTTTTTTTTCCCATTCCTTCCAGCTTCATGCCATCACTTTAAGATTTCAGAGTCATAGACCAGAGTGCTTGTGTTAAATGAATATATTTGACAGGAGTTAAGTCTTTTGGGCATTGCAATAGGTTTTCCTCATCTTGGCATGTGAAGACTGAGAGTGTTCTTTGACACCAGCAGCAGAGGATGTGAGCACAGCAACTTTCAGGGCATCAGAAGTGTCAGCATAAGGAAAAATCAGCAAAAGGAGACAGCGTTGAGGTAATTTTCCCACACCGTGCCATGAATTTAGCCAACTGGTGCTCCTGTGAATTCTGGGCTGACAGGGTTTCCTTCTTTGTTGCTAAATATCACATAAAGTGTTCTGTCAGCATCAAGACTTGTTCACTCCCCTCATGTAGTAAAATAAAAATATAATCCTTATGCCCATGTTTGAAATTTGAGCATAAGTTAAAGGGAAAAAAAAGAAAGAATAAACCTTTCCAACAGGCCAAAACTGCATTTTGGAGGTTCATTTTTCAGAACATCATGTAGTCAATGCTGTTGAGAAGAGCTGAAGGCGAAAGATATGTAGGGCACAAGTACTAAAAATTGAAAATCTTACTCCCATTAAAATGCATGGGATTTCTGCCAGTTGCCATAGACATCAGTGGCAGCAACATCCCGCTATTTTTTTTCTGTTTTTACTTTCTGCTTTCCTCATCTTTTTATTTATTTTTGAATCCTGAGAAAATGGCATAAAACACACATATGTTTTATGTGGTTTCCAGGGTGTATATCAGAGATTTACTAATGTTATTAGGATTAAAACTATTTAGTTGTGTTCCAAATTTCATAGTGATGATTAGAACCGATGGTCAAGTGGAATTATAGTTACAGGTTAGAGACATCTGATCTCATGAGTACTGATAAATATGGTTATGGGTCTGAGTTTTGCTGCATACAGCTGGGATTTAGAAAAGGTATTTAAGAGTAAAAGTGAAAGGCTGGGCTCTCTGTGTGGCACTCTCTGTGTGGGTCTTCTGTGTGGCACAAACATCATATGAGAAAGTGAAAGCTCTGAAACACCAGAGAGCTTTCAATTTTTTCATGGTTTTGAAAAGGAAGATTTCTGCACCTGAGGAGTTTTGCATATATGCATTACTGAAAAAGTATGACTGCACGTTTGTTTGCACAGTATCATTTCTTCTGTTTTTCTTGTTCTATTTTAAATTTCTAACCTCTTTAGTAATGGCATTTTGCATGTAATCTGGATCTAATGTCATTGCTTTAATATGTGCCATGACCTTGAAATGAAGTAATCCACTGTAAAAAAGGGTTGCAAAAGTTGGTCTTTGAAGGAATTTCCTCTCCTTTCAATGTCCCATAAATGTCTCCAAGTCAGAACTACTGCTGCTTCTTTTCCTGCTTCAGCAGCCGAGATGCTTAGGGAGGTTGTCCTGCATCCTCCATCCCAGCCACCGCCTGTGGGACGGATTGATGCCCAGAAGTTCCTTCTCTGTCAGGGCTTGTTGCTGCCACTTGCCAAGACCAAAATCTGTGTTCTAGGCTTAGGAATCTTAGATATTGGCAATAACCTGGCTTCCTTCCTTGGGAACTTCTGAGTGGCTATTTCTATAAATATATCTCCATTTCTTTAGGACTTCACTCAGGAAAAGTATTGACTGAAAAATGTCAAGAAACACAAAGACCTTGACTGTACTCAAAGCAGTAAAGGTTCAGAGTTAGGAATAACTTTATTCAGTATGGAAAGAAGCATCTTAGTGTATTTTTCTCAGATATCTGACAATTGCCTACATATCAATCTTTGACACTTGTATTTATCAAAATGAAGACTCTTCCTATAGCAACAGAGGGATCCTGAGTTTCCCCTTTCAATCCTCTTTCTGTCAGTGCTGTTCTGCAAATCTCATATAAATGCATTCATTTAAACTCAAAGTATTAAATAGGTTCTTTGTCTTTAGGTGTTAATATTTTATGTTAAAAAAAAAGGCTTTAAAAATATCTTCTTGTCCTTTTGACCTCTAACAAAAATGTCATGATTTTTTCTCAGCGTTTTTAGTTAAAAACATGAAGACAAATGGATTTTATGTGAATTGAGAAGAAACCTAGATAATGTATTCCTGAAAACTTAATTTCCTAAAAGTGCAATATTTTTCTATACCTCATAAATATTATACAGGATCAACCCTTGAAAGTAAATAAAATGTAATTACTATTGATGCTTTATATGATATTCAGCATCTTTAAATGATAATCCAGGATTAAATCTTTTATAAACTAAAATTGTCTGAGCAATTTCACCTTAATTACTGTGCCTTTTGTTTGTGTAAAAAAAAATGCTGATTTTTTTAAAGAAAATTAAATACATGGAGTGAAACAAGCTGCAATCACACAAGTTTAAGGATAATTAACATAGCCCTTAACACAGCTTCTCAAATTTTTTTTCTATGGAAAGGCCAGCAGAGAAGACTGCAGAGATAGGTTTGGAAGGGTAGGTTACTGTAGAATGTGTGGAAAACCACAAACCATGTTGCGGTCTTTGTCATGGCAAATTGTTGGTACCACTTCTAGCAAAATAAAAGGATACCTAAGCTTCTCTGCTTGCAGTGTAATCAGTTTTGAGGCAGGATTTTCAGTTTAGGGCAAGAAATTACTCAACCATGTCCCCCTCCAACCTCCANCCCCCCCCCCCCCCCCCCCCGCTTTTTTTTTTTTTTTTTTTTTTTTGTCACTGATAAAACTGTAACTAGGTTTTCTAAGAAAGTACATCATCCAGTGCTTCCCCACGTCTTTCCTTGAACTACTTCTTTTGTCTGTCTCCATTACACCCGTGTGCAGTGACACAATGTTTCTGCACAGTGGGAGCTTGCAATCTCTGAAGAGGCTTTCCAGCATTGCTTTTTAGACTGAAATCATTACAATCTTCAATAGGTACTTGGATTTGAAAAACTAGCACATTATTATTCTTTGGACTGTCTGGATGTAAAAAGAGGCTATTTTCTTGCTTCCTTTTATTTATTTATGTCCCTGGGTACACATTGCCCTTACACCTAACTTTAGTTTGTTTGGATCTCAATCGGAGCTGCAATTCAGATGTCTTGTGCTGTTTGTGTTTTTCTTTCATGTAAGGTTTTACATTATAAATGAGAAATCTGTCAGAGAGATTTATATTTTGGTTCTACTTAATGCTTTCGAGTTGCACATCCTTTTTTGTATGTGTAATTATCATAGTTATTATTATCACTAACACGGTGCAGCATATTGTACGGTGTGTTACAATAAATGTTATGATGTGTAGCGTAACAGATGTTTGTTAATACGTCTATGATTTTTAAATGCCAACAAGTTGCATAGCTTCAGAGGACCTTCAAGTTATCTCATCAGATATCCTCTAAACCACAAGCTGCATCTGTTGTACCAGTAAAACATTATCCTGAGCCCAGGGACTTTGGTTGGATTAATTTGTCATGGGACACAACAGTTGTTTCCTTTAGCAAGAGGAGGAGAGATCAGGATTCTAGCAGAACCTGAGGACTGTGTTGTGAGTGGAAATGGATTAGGAAAGACTTGCCCAGGTGATCCTGGCTATGCTCTGTGGCCCTTTCTGCAGAAAAAGACTCCAGACTCATCTTGAAGTCTTGCTGAATTCACCTCTCTAAGGCTAAGCCTGGTGCATGTTTACCCTGGACATGTGGGCAAGTGGTGGTCAAACATCTCAGAAAGTTAAGGAAATTAAAAAGACAGTGCCACCATGTCAGGAAGCATGTATCAGCCTTGTTCCTTTTGTGTAACAAATATGAATTCCCCCCTCCCCCAACTCTACATTTTGACTGTTTAAAGGCTGTAACTCAATAGAACATTAAAGATTCATAGTATAGAATTTTCTAAAATATGCAAAATGGAAAATTCAATTTTTTTTCATTGCTATTACAACCATACAGCAAGGCAAGAACAGGTACAGACCAGCCTCTACAGTCTTTGTTTGGTCTTGTAATGCATACAGTAATTTTCTCTTAGAGGATCAACTTCTGGAGTTCTGTTGAATGGTTACTAGGAAAACCTGTGTGACAACAATTGCATTGTCTTTCCAGGGGAAAAGCACAGATCAACAGTATCAGCTGAGAACAGCCCAGTTTGGAAATTACTCACATTGTATTTTTCAATAAAAGTAACAAAGATGCATTGGAGCCATGATTTGTTTAGAAGTAATGTAACCCTTAACCAATTTTGTATCAGCCACACCTGCAGAGGCTCTGGACTAAATTACACAGCTCTGAGTAACTGTGGATGTCTGTTTTCTCATGCTCAGGAAATTTTTATTTTGATGGAACCTTTACCTGCACTCAAAAGAAAGAAAACATCAGGCAAAAATTCCTGCAAGTGATTTTAAAAACTGTCTAAAAGCACTCTGATGCTCTCATTGCTAATAGGTGATAGAAAATTCATTGATGCAAAGAGCTATGTTTTTCCTGGGCATCAGTTTGATCCCTAAAAGACCAAGAGGTATCTTGAAGCAGTGAGAAGAATCAATTCTTCTATCCTGTCTTGAATTTTTACTCAGGCCCAAGGAAAGAAGAACAGAGCACAGCATTTTCTATCAAAATGACAGAGCTGAGATTTGCTCTGTTTTCTAAGCAGTAAGGTTGCAGCCTGTTGCATTTATTGATATGTGGCTTATTGTGTTTGTGCTGCTTCCCAAGCATCAGTCCTGTCTTCCATGAATTTTGAGGGTGGCACAAGCCTAACTAACCTAGATTAGCATAGAATGGGTGCTGCTGACTGTAAGCTATCACTGGAATTTCAGTATATAAAAACAACCAGGTTTTAATAAACATAAACACTGGCTTGAATCTATGCCAATGTCATTCTTGCTGTCTCTGGATGATATAACTCTGTATAGTAAAGTGTGTGTCATGTTATCCTAACATCTTACAGTTACTCAGCATTAACCTGCTGGGCACACTGGGATTCTAAGGAACCTGGACAGAAAAACAAGCTGCTGCTGGAAACAACACAGGGATCAATAACTTGTATTACTGTAAAAATCCTTCTGGGCTTAAAACCTTATTTTCTTCTGTTTGGCAGGGAGCCCCAGAGAGTAGCAAGGAGGGTGAATCACAGCAGTTGTAGCAAATATGTTCCAGCAGAAAGTGTTCCTGGGTTTCATGGATTTGAAGGGTTTTAAGGCCAGAAGGGGCTGTTGGATTGTCTTGTCAGACCTCCTAGTTAGCAGAGGCTGTACGACATCCTGGTATTAGTCCTTGCCTTCCTTCAGTAACTGCAAAGAAAAGGCTGTACCTTTCAGAAAGGTGACCAACCTAGAGATCATTTTGGGCAGAGTTTTCTGCTGTTCTGGTGGCTAATTGTCCTTGCTATGATAAATGTGGGCCTCAATTTCTGTTTATTTGTCTTTGACTTCCAAAAATCAGATCTCACCATGCCTTATTTAGGCTAAGGAAACTTTCAAATGCGGTTTCTGAATTTTGTGCGATCAGCTTCTCTCTTCTCTAACTCCTTCCTTGATAAGGAGAAAGCTCTCTCAAGGCCTGAAATTAAAGGTAGGCATTTCAAAATTTTAATTCCTCTCATTATTCTTGGTCAATTTGGACACATTAAATCACCTTCTCATTTTAGATTCCAAACATACACAAGGTGTACAAGATATTCAGAGAGCTTTTAAGTAATAATAATAATAATAAATAATATTGAAAAAATATTCTTGCAACAAGGCTCATTTGGGAAACAGCATATTTTGCCCTCAGAAAATCAAATTTTTGAACTCTACTCTACAAGGCACCTGCATTACCTGAAACAGTCAGGCATTTCTCAGCTATACCTAGTTCAACAACTAGATGAGTACATGAGAAAGAGGCATCTTAAGCAGCCCCACATTTAAGGCCTGCTCCTGCCCCTGCTGCTGTCAGAGTGTGACAGGCTCCACCAGCTGCACTAGGGGCTAGATCAGGACTTTGCTGAGCAGTATGACTGTTCCTTGCAAAGATGATACATTTAAATATGAAAAGTAATGAAGTAAGCATGGCAAATTGTGGTTTAGTTGGAATCTAATTTTCATAGCTTTTTTAAAAAAAATTAGAGATAGATATCTCTATTGTAAGTATAGAAATACATAAAAGTAAGATACAGGTAAAAAAGATGGCTGCATAAATTAAATTGTGTCTGCTGAAGTTATTAACATCACAAAGCTACATGTTAGAGGTAGAATCCTGACCTCACTGAAGTAGAAGAGATGTGCTGCCTTTAGAAACATAAAATTTTCTTATTGATTTGAATTGGGTAAACTAAATTTTTCTTTTACTCCATTAAAGAGCATAAATTCAGTTGCAAATATAAACTTGGGGCAGAAAAATTACCTGTTATCATAGATATGCAGGGGAAGGAAGTGGGGAAATAGGGAAATATAATTCCCTTTTGGTTCTATTGAATTATGTGTGAGGCCAGGGAAGTAATGTTTCATCTTGAATAGGTAAGGATATTCTCACCACTTAAAAAAAGGCATCATGTTCAAGGATGTACTGGAAACAACTGGAAAGGGGTGGGTAAATTCACCTAAGTTTTCCAAATTGTTTTCAGGATATAAGAGATTAAGAAAGCCTTCTGTCTATCAGTATGCCATGACCCCAGACAGGGTTGGCTGGCATGTCTTAGCAGTGACAATTACAGGTAAATCCAAGTGTGGGTTTTTGCACTGTTGGAGATGGATGTGATTCTATCACCCTCATTTATGGGGTGATTTCACCTAGACATTGAGGAGTATAGCTTAGTGCAGGAGAAAACTCTTAAATGCACAGAGTTCTGAATGCCTGTCTTCATTAAGGGCAAAGAGCTCTCAAAATCTTCCCTGGATTTTTTCCTCATAAGGAATTATAGGTGGGTTTTTCAACTTGGCATTTTAAATGGTAGGTTAGATATTTAGAGCTGGCATCCTGAAGAATTACCTAGTGTCCTAAATGTTGTTAATTTCTCTTCTTCTGTTATGTAGGCAGGAGAAAAGAAAACAGTAATAGGATACTTCAGTCATATATGCTGAGAATTTTTCCAAACAGCAGAAATCTTTTCCTTTCAGAGGTCTGGATAATTTCCTAGTGCATCACCATTAATGTCTCTGTTTATCTCACTTTATCCTAACTTCGAATATGAAGTAACTTCTAATAATTGCACTTTTAGCTTAGCACTGCAGAATCTATTATTGCAGGGCTGGAATCACATGCCATCTCAAAACCCAGTCAGTGCTGCGTAAGTGCTTTGAATGATGACAGATCAAGAGGAAGTGGGTCTGAATACATAATTGCTGCAACACACAGTTAATATTGGTGGATAAATCTATGGACACACAATTAAGAAAACATGCCTGATAAAACAGCTCTTTTTAAATAGATGGGAATGAACTATAACTAGTCACAAAGGCTTGTGAACTTCCCTTCCCTTCCCAAATGTCAGTGCCTCAGATTGCCTTGGCAGCCTCATGTATAGTGTTTGCTTCATGCATAATGATTTCCCTTTCCCCCTCTCCGTGAACGGTTTTGCCTTTTCGACTAGTTACTGTTACCACCATTTAATAAGAAGCCTTTCCTTGGCTTTCTAATCGAAAACTTGCTTTTATCTTTCTTCATAAAAGAATTGAAATGGCTTCTCTCAGGTTTCTGTAGCCTCTGGGGAGATAAGGGCCCTGCGGTTAACAGGATGAGAGATTTTTGTTTAGAAATTTTTATTTAGACAATGAAAAATGACCTCTGTAAACTCAAAGCGATCTTATTTTGGGGCTTTGGGCTTCTGGCAGATAAATCAATTGGGCCCTTGGGACAGCAAAGGAAAAACCTTTGCAGTAACTATGTCAGGACAACGCAATAGATTTGTTGTGAGGATGCAGTTGTGTTGAAGGTAGAATGCACTTAAAAATAAATATCATTTTATTTTCTATAAAATATTCAGGATTTGGATAGTAAGCTTTTCAGCTGCCACGAGAATATTTTTTTTTTTGTTTGATATAAACTTGGGAAAAAGCCTGATTTCTTCTGGGAAGGGGGAAGCTGAGGGAAGGGAGTTGGGAGGATACAAAGGAAAGATGTTTTAACAATTAAATATTCAACTTCACAATAAAGGACTTATGAAATTCTATCTTCTCTATTCCTCTTTTAAAACAACAACCCTTTTTGCTGATATGAAAGTCTCTTATGTGAACACAAGGCCTTAATTTTATTATTTTTTAATTTTTTTTAATGACTTAATTATTACCTAGCTGAGGCTATGCCTTCAACAGAGTATCACAACAGTTTTCACACCTATGTGTAACCCTAAAGAACTTTTCAGATCTTCACAGCATGAACTTGCAGAACATATTTGTCTGAAGAACAAGCACAGCGTTTTGCTGTGCGTTCTCTACCTGTTTCATGCAGAGTGCAGCTACAGAGTGAAAAGTTATGCAGACATAAATTGCAAATTTGACAAGGGAGCAAATGAGGAAACAGATGCTTAACTAAAATGTATTGATGTGCAATTGTCAGTGAGTTGGTGGGTGCTGAATAACGCAGTTAAGATGCATCAATGAAGCCTTATTTCATCTTAAATAAAAACTAATGTAAATAGAATTGGAGAGTGTGATACAAAGTAATGAAAGGCAGATAAATGCGTGTGAAGCTATTGTCACCCCACCAGATGCAGTCTGACATTTGTTTGTGCAAAACACCCACCCCTGGCAGTGGGCTCTCAAGCTGCCATAACGAAGCAAGGTCTGTTGAGGAGGGTGTTGTATGGATCCAGTTTCCCATTAGGAGGCAGCTGAATTTGGAGAGGTTGCAAGTTATGTAAGATGTTTGGTAATGGTAAATGTCATTACTATTTACATGGTTAAGGAAGGCATGACTCAAGAGCAGAATGAGTTTGCAAGTTTGATGGTTCTATGGTTCTATGTTACAGAAGTGGACTGAGGATTTACATCCTATGTAGTGCTATTGTTTCAGTTTTAGTTTATATTTAAAAAAATCAGCTTACTATTCCTCTCATATGTTTGATTTTGGTTTGAGTTTTTTTTTTCCCCTCAGGAGCAAGACAGCTTCAGATAAAGAAAATCTAAGAAATTAACACAAGTGCCTTTTACACCATAATGATGCCATGTGACCACTTAGCTATCATCTACTTGGGTTTTTTTTTTTTTTTCAGATCATAAAGTTAGTCACAAAGCAGCACTTACCTGGATTCCTCAGTACCCTTCAGCCTGCCAATAACACTGATGCCTTTTGTATCTCTGGGGCAGTAATATAGGGGCTTGTAAATAAAGTATGAAATAATTTATCAGAATTACAACAATCAGCAGAACTGGACACACTCACATTTATTTACTATGAAACAGTAAGCAGAATCTCCTTGCAGTGAGTAAAACTGAAATCAAGGAAAATATCAGAAAAAAAAGGGTCACTTATAGGTTTTCAATGCTCTAATCACTGATGTGCCAATTTATATTTTGCTACTGCATGAGGGGAGAAAGAGTTTTTGAGAATGTTTCCATTTTTTTCTCCAGTTTACAAACATTAACATTGAAATTCAGTTCAAAATTCCACTTTTAAATAGAAGAATCTCTTTAGAAAGCCTGGCAGTGCAGTTAAAACCAGACAAAACACATTAATTAGCCCATGTTCATCATGCCCGTCTCTCTTGCAAGACAGATATTCTGGAAGACCGTCCTTCTGTGGTCTTATTTTTAGCTTTGCCTATGAAACCAAGGGCAAATTGTATCCTTTTTGCTAAATAAATGTATGTTTATGACACCACAGAAATGTGTGTGGTCACTGTGTGTGCAGGTGACTTGTTTTTGAGTCTAGTAGTCCAACTTTTTTTAGTTTGAATCCCGTGGATTTCTGCTCTGTGGTCTTAAGGCATTTTGTGAACATTAGAGAATTCAGCCTTGCAGCCTTATGACACAGGCTGCAGTTTTGCTTGCAATATAACACAGTGGTGGTCAGCACAGGCCCCTGAAACACTTTTGCCTTGTGAACAGTTTGGGTATTGTTCCCACCTTGGGCTTATGCTGCAGGAAAAGCAGTTGGGCTCTCCTCACATGAAACATTAGTGGTAAATCAAATGCTTGGCAAGATGAGAAAGCAAACTGGGAAAAACTGCTGGGAGAAACAGCATTGGCATCTTGGATACATTTTGCACATTCATCTGGGCTGTGGGGAAGCAGGGTTCCTGGGGAGCCACCCTTACTGTTCTCCTATGGGGCTTTTTTTCCTTTTCTTCCTCTCCCTTTTCTCCTCTGAGATATGTGTGTGAGTTTGCTGTAGGGTTTGCTGCAGGTTTGCTGTACTTTTGCTGGTCTTTTTGAAATCAGCCATTTCCTAGAAGAGTGATTATTCTACTCATACTTCATAATTAGCAAATTTATGTTCCCTTACTCTATCTGAGTGCTCTTTCATGAGGCCCAAAATTCCATTTCTGAAGGCATAACATCAATAAATACAGTAGTTAAGGATGACAGCAGAATGGAATTCTTGTGCTTGATGATTAGAACCTGGAAAGTCCTTCTAGACTTTATATTATGTTCTGTAATGTTATTTAATTTGCTTGCGATCTGCAGTGAAGTTCCAGGGTAAAGAGCTGAAGACATTTGTCTCCATCCTACTGCTCTGTCCGTGTCTTTAGCTTTTTTTTCTGGAAACCTGGCTGATGTGCTGTAGCCTAAAACCAGAGTTTGTGCAAACACATGAGTTTACACTGATGATAAGGAAGTTTAGGTTTAACTGCATGCTGGTCTAGTACAAAAGATTAGTGTGGACCACAGCCTGAGAGATTCTTTGCCACTAAACCTTATCAGCACTACCATTTTAGTGCCTCTTTGTACCACAAGAAAAATGCTGAGGGACATTGGTATTAATGGCAATAAACCTCTTCATTGCCAAGGAGGTAATTCTACAAAGCTAACATCATCTGTTTCTGAGTTTTGAACTAAGAACTAAAGAATATTTGGTAAATGACTTCTCTTTTCCAGGGGAAGCTGGGCACTCTGTAACTGTAATGGCTACTGGGAAAATGCTTTCCAAGGAATTTTTGTCATAAAAAAAAAAAAAAAAAGAATCCATAGCAGACTGTAACATCTAAGGCAGCAAGTGATTTCCTTTCTAAATTTTTCTACATAAACAATGTGGGCTGTAATAAAAAGAAAGAATTTGTCTGTTTGAACATTTGACTTTCTCATGAAAGATTTGTCTGAACTGGGCCCTCATGCTGGTTCATGTCCACATAACTCATCCTTTACAGTCATAGACTGATGTGACACAGGGTAATAGAAAGTGATGCATTGCCTGAATTTAAAGGAACACGGACTATTTCAGGATCGGCTGTGCAGTATGAGATCTGTATCAGATTTGAAACAAAGCTAACCAAGCAGACAGAGCAGTAAGATATCTATAGCATCCATTAATCAGTATATACTATGCTGTTGCTGGTTTCTTTTTTTCATTTTGGCTTTTCTGTGTGTGTTCACCATCTAACATTATTTGCTGGATGCCTTTTTAAAGAGAAGACAAATATACAAGGTTACTTGGGAAACCATTTACAAATCTTTTATCCTCTCTGTTCTTTAATTTCAGGGCAAGAAATCATTCTTTTCTAACCACAAATACCACACCAGAGTATCATCTGTATGTCTACATAAGCTTACAGTTGTCAAAACAACTATAAACTATAACAACTTCAAAAAGAAGTCAGCATCTGTTGTTGTTGGATTGTGTTGTTCAAGTGCTCTTTCTGTATGTGTGTACCTGCACTTTCATGTCTTTACATTTGACAGGAGATAATGATGGCAGTGCCCACATGAGAACATTCCTACAAAGCCTACCTTGCCCTTAGTTAGATAAAACAGTGATATTTGTTTAAATTTCCTTTCATATCAGTAAACTCCTTGGAGTCCTAGCAGAGGAGCAACATATCTCTTCATCATTGAATGGTCAATGCACTTTGCTGTGATTTATATTCAGATGAGATCTTAAGAAGTGAGTTTCTTTATAATCTATATGCTTCTGAGAACCTAAAGACACACTTTATGCTATGAAAATGTTTTGTATTATTTTCCTCAGTTTCTCCCTCTGGAATCTACTTGGGAAAATGCACAGGAGCTCCAGACATTCTGTACTTGTCTTCTGAAGGAGCAGCTATCAGTGTTGGTGCTCTGCTCTCTTTCCTCCAACAGCCAAGAGTTTATTGATGCAATTTTTCTTTGCATCAATTTGTTCTTTACCTCTGTTTAATCCAAGTTCAGTTGTACTACACCCAGACGTTAGAAATCTCAGTAGAAATACTGTCTTCAGCTAAGACAGCCTTGATGAAGAATACTTCAGTAGACTGCTTGTAGTAACAAGTCTGGTATTTAAGAAAAATAAGAACTAGCTTTTTATTTTGAATTTGGTTAACTTCTAAGCCCTTTGGTAAAAATACCATGGAGGACAAAGCATTTTTCTGATACATTACAAAAAGCGTTACAAAACAGACTTTTTTTTTTTTTTTTTTTTTTTTTTTTTTTTTTTTTTTTTTGTTTTT
>VZRH01000783.1:477829-497171 GCA_013397555.1 Urocynchramus pylzowi | reverse complement strand
TAAAAAAACCTTTTAAAAAAGATTTTTTTTTTTTTTTTTTTTTTTTTTTTTTTTTTTTAATATTTTTTTCATCTTGTATGCCTTCCTTCCATTTGGAAATTTCAAATTGTGCTTCCTCACTGTTCTCTTACCTCCTATCACCCCTCTCTTGGTATGGTATATGTTTTAAAATATTTTTCCAGGAAAGCTCTTATTAGGAGCACTTTAACAATGTTAATCTTAACATGTTGCTTCTGCCAAAGGACTACTCAGGTTGCCCAAATATGAACCAGGTTGCCCAAATATGAACCAGAATAATATGAACCAGATAATCATCAAAATAGTTTGTTTAAAAGAGCAGAACTTTTTTTTTTTTAAGTTGTCCAATTTTGTCCATCAGAGACTTTGTATATTATGAACCTTTCTGCTGACATTATTGTAGTAGAGAGAGCACAGTTTAGCACAAATTGTGCATTTATCAAACAAACAAAGAGGTTGTGTGCCTTTAAAAAGTTTTTTCTTAGCAGTGTATTTCATATTTCCTTAAAAAAATTAATGCTACTTTTACCATAGTATTGCTGTGACATTGTGTACTATAAAGTTTTAAAGCCAGACACCTTCTAGCGATAAGAACTTCAGAAGCAAAGCCTGCTGAAACCATCTGAACTGCTTCAAAAAGAGCATCCTCCTCTCAGGGATCAGCTATTTTTCCCAAGTTTGAAATTCTAACCTGGTAAATAGCATCAACAGGGGACTTTTCCCCCAACTCTTTTGGAGAACCCCACAGATATGAATATCTTCAAAGGAGGATCTGTTAAAAAATGTAACAGTCTTCAAAGGGGAAACACCACCCTCAGCAATCTGAAGCTCTTTAAAGTGGGAGCCCACCAGCACTATGAATCCTCAGAGGACTAACTCCCAGAGCACTGTGGAAATTTGTAAGAGAACAAGCCCTCTCTCCCAAATACCCAGTAGGCCATTATTTTCCTTTAAAAGGACTCTTACATGTGTACATTTATAATTACAGAAAGGGTCTTATTTAACCAGAGCCCTGTAGAACTCTCTTGCTTTTAAAAACAAATATTGATTAAAAGAAAAGAATGACAGAGGAAAACAATTTGGCTTTGCTGTGTTCCTTTTCCTTCTTTTATTTATACCTGATCTCAATATAATACACCAATAACACTTGGCTGGTGTAGCTCTTTTGATCTCTGTAACTCAAAGTATTCTTATTCACAAGAATACTTGTGAAGTATTCTCTGAGCACAGTTATCCACTTATACTGCTGGCTAACTGGGAGTCCAAATACTCTGGCAAGAACCACATTTATCACTGCTGTAGCATTGCTGGGTGTGTCCTTTCAAGAGGTACTTTCTCAAATAAATATTCAAGGTTTGGGGTACTGGCCTCCACCCTCCCCCTCTGTGTAAGAATTTTATTAGGTAGGGGTAACTAATGTAGGCAATAAAGCCATTATCAATTGGCAGATGATCGCCTTCCAGGCATGCCATGAACGTCCAGATAAGTTGGGCAATGAGGCCAGCTGCCTCCAAAAGAGGAGAGATGCTGAGGAGGCTTGGGCTACTCATGAGCATCCTCGGTTACCTTTCCAGATATGGATGTAGGCACCTCCTTCAAGCAGCAGGGAATTTACCTTGGGCTGCTGGGAGGCAGAAGAGCCCTGTTTTGCCGAGATGGAGAATGGCTTGACTGACAAAAGTGCCTGTGTCAAAGCCAACAACTGAAATCAGTTCTCCTGAGTCCTAGATCAGAAGAATGGTTGGAGGTTTTCAGCATGTTTTTTGCATCATCAGTCCATCATTTGCATCTACATTTCATACATTCTACAGTCCATACATTGCATCTACATCTACAATCATTTGCATCTACAACCAAGTAGAACAGAATTTTTCCTGACCCCCAGGGTCTGTGGATGTAGAACTCAAATGCTGAGATTACTAGTAAAATTTCTGACTTGTTAAAGAAATGACAGGAATAACTAAATTTTACCTGTAGAAGCAGAAACATTATGCTCCATTCATGTATTTATTAGCGTCTTCTCTTTCACAATGCTGTATGATTTATGGCTTCTAATGTAACTGTAAAATCTGAACCGCTCATATCGTACGTTTAGTGATGTTTGATGGTTTGATTTCCTGCTACTAAGCTGATCCAAAAATGTGTGCCAAGAATATGATGCCTGATAGTAGCCTCATCTTCGACTACATGGAGAGAAAAAAATCTTTTGCAGTATATGATAAATATCTTTACACTTCTTTGATGATAGAATAGTATGATATTTGTCACTTTTTTTTTTTTTTTTCTTACTGAAAATAGCATCTTCTGTTTGGAAGTTCCCTAGGTGTTTTGGTCTGATACCAATAAACATATTTATCCCATCAGCAGACTAACTGTGTTTTGCTGTGAAGCACTGATAGTTGCAGCAGTGTGTATATCCAGCAGCACCACTGGCTAAATCTACTAGCCAGTGTGAGGGTAGGAAGTGAACAGATAAGTCAAAGGATACTTTGATAGCTCTGAGCAGGCTGCAAAGAGTCTTTAGCTACTTAGATGAATTTCCTTCCATTATGAGATCTGACAATTAGTCCCTCCATCAAGATGTGACAATCTTTTGCTAACTTTTTTTTTTTTTTTTTTTTTTTTTTATTTTTTTTGCCCGGGGGNNNNTTTTTTTTTTTTTGCTAGCATTTATGCCAGGTGGGAGAATTTGATAAAAGAGAGATAAGTATGTTCAGAGCAAGCTTTTCATTGCTGTAAAGCTCTCATGGAGTCCAGATGTCAGAAATGTGAACGTAGACATGGATGTAACTAATGCTTTTGCTGGGTAAATCCTACATTTGGATATGAAACCTAAGAAAAAGGACAAAATTAGTGGAAGTTTAAACTACTTGCTGAGAAAATTTGCTCTCTGGATTCTGCTGAAGCAAACTATCTCAAAAAACAGAACATGAGTCATAACAAACCATAAGTTCAATGTGTAGTATGAAAAGCTGTATTTTTCTTGCTGGAGTTATTGCAATAACTCCATTGCATTCAATGGAGTTACATCTGAGAAAAATACGATATGGTTATTCACAGGAGCTGGGAGGAGTGATTTTTTTCCATTGAATCTTACTTAGTCTTCATAATGCAAAATTTACAAAGCTACTGACAGAGGAGAAAGGTGCAGAAAATGGCTTTAATACCTGTATTTTCCTACTCTTATGTTAACTCCTAATAGCACAGAAACCTTAAACAATAATTTTGAACTGCAGAGAATTTGTCAGTTTAAAACAAAAAACCATCACGTTTAAAAGAAAAAATGTTTGAGGCACACTGTAATGCTCAAGCCCAAAAGGAGAATAGGAAGACTCTAAGTTTCCTGAATCCCGTCCCAATTATATTTCATTTAATAACACTCAGTGAAATATCTGGTAGCAGGGGAAATGAAACTACATGATTTTATGGGATCATTCATCAAGAACTAATTGAAGCCTTCATACAGTTTAGTGCTGATAAAACACTGTAACAATAAACAATAACAAAATTCACCAGAGAAGGATTTGTTTTGCCGTGAGGAAAATGGTTCGGTTTCATCCTGGGGATTCCTGGTTAAAAGAGCCTCCAATTTAAAAAGGGATAAGCACAGGCTTCTGTGCATAATGACAGAGTGGGAGCTGTGGCAAATGTATTAGTATTGCTCCAGTGGAGCTATTCTCATTGTAAGCACTTGCTATTGTGTGTGGCTGAGGCAGGATGCAGAACGACCAATAAGATTTTTTAAAGTTTGATTTTTTTAAGCAGTTCCCATGTAGTTTTATGAAAAGTAAATTACAGCTCCAGCACAAGCAACTGAATTTCTGATTTCAGTTACTAACTAGTCATAGTTTTATTGATTGCAGAAAAATTGTTCTATCCTATATTTCTTCACAGAATCAGGCTAGTCTTACAGTGATAGTTCTTTTTAAAGCATGCTAGAGTGATATCTTGTCAATACTTAAAATGCTGAGATAAAACATCTTGTCTCTTTATTCTTTATTATCTGTTTTCTCTGACCAGAATATTTTGGCAGTCCAGAAACACAACAAGGATTATGAAGGATGTATTAATTTTGATTTTAAAAAATGAAAAAATGAATATTTCATCAATCTGCATCGGGAACCCAGGGAGATTCCTAGGAAGGTGGCACTATGGTTCATGGGTTCCAGACTTGCCAGGCCAACTCAAGCAAATAACTTCAGTTCTTTTCTTGTCCTCCTTCTGCCCTCTTAAAATGCAAGTCCTTCTGGGATCAGGAAGTTCCATTCCACCTGTCTGTAGAACAGTGAGCCTCTTTTTTAATCTAGAACTTCTGGAAGTACAGTAAAACCAAAATGAAACTATAATAAATGACATTGATGAGGTACAATACCAGATAAGTGATTTTATCCTAGATCATACAGCAGGAAACCTCATGCTCTATGTTGTTCCAACTAATTAATCTTTTTGGATGATCCTATCAGAGAAAGACAGCAGAAACAATCATATTTTTCTAATTAAGTCTACTTAGGTATTTTGCTTATTGGGATTAAAAATTTCATATATCCATAGAAACACCATCCAGAAATTTTAGTGGTTCATTTTTTTGTTTGTTTGGCTGTTGTTTTTTTCTTTTTGGTTTGTTTTTTTCTTTATTTTTTTTTTCTTCTTTTTGTTGTTTTTTTTTTTTTTTTTTTTTTGTTTTGGTTTTGTTCTGTGTTGGTTTGTTTGGTTGGTTGTTTTCTGTTTGTTTGTTTTTTAAGAGAAATAGAAGAATTAAAATACCAGCAAATAATATTTGGATTCTACTTTCCCTGCGTTTGGGGTATATTTTTCCTCTGAGTTACACATGTGCAGATCCTTCACCTTAAACCAGTCACTTCTATCATGCTCTGTGCTATCATGTTGGCCTTCAGTACACCTGCATTTCTGTTGTAGCTGTAAAAGCAATAAAAGGGGGCTCAGTCACACTGGGGATCTCCAGGTATGGTGCTTTATACCTGCTGGTGGGTAACTTCAATGGACCTTCAACACTCAGGCTGGTTGAGACTGCAGTTGTAGGAGTGTAAATGTAAAAATTTGTAAGGCTCAAATTTTGGCCAGTCAAAGACCAGAATTAATTGAATCTACTTCCGTATCTCAAAATATGTCAATATCCCCAGAATTCAGGAATATTTAATCTGAACTTAAATCAGAGATTATGTATAAATGAAGAGAACACATGAAGACATGATACAGCTATGGCTGACCAATCTTTATGTAATGGTAGATGCCTTTAAATCACTGGTATGCAAAGCTTTGAATAACCCTAAACTTTCAGAGTGCTAGATGTTATCAAATATTACTTTTCTATATAATTTGAGCTTATATTTATCAGACTATGGCTACATTTTATGCATTTCATTTTACCCTAATGAAGTTTATTAAAAATAATAATATGATATGTCACAATAGCAAATATTTCATATCTAAAATATAATATAATATTTAATGATATAAAATATAATAAAATATTATTTCATAATATTTAAATTAAAATAAAGAAGTTGTAATGTATGGATATAGCTGTTTCCTCTGGATATATAATTAAGCAAAAGGTTGCTTTCAGCAGTCAGCCAAAATGATATCTTTAGGATTGTCTTTTACATTTAAGGATTCTGAATGGTCACATATTCCAAGCCTTTTGCACTTCTATTGTGTCATTAAAGTTTCCTTTTTCTCTTAAACTTTCAGTGCCTCTCTTTATCTTCTTTCCATAGTTTCTGTATAAATACTTCCATCCTCGACGGCACAGGCCCAAAGCCATAAAAAACACAGGGCAGATTCTCACGTGGGAAGATGCACCAGGCACCATCAGCTGATGCAGTATTTGGCATCATCTCTGGGGACTATTTGTGCTCTATTTGACAGAGCTATAACACCTACCTCTTCCATTATTCATACCTAAAAGAAGGAGGAATGGAATGAGCAGATGTGGCAGCCCTCACCACACCTGTCCTTTCCTGCTCTGCGGTGCGGGGCTGTGCCCGTTCCAAGCACAAGCTTCAAAGCAAGGGACATGAATTTCTGTGCTGATCTGCCACAGGAACTTTGGCTGACAACTTCCATGTGTATTTTGTTGCTTTGCCAAATCTTCTGGAGGATAATCGTGTGTATTTTTGTGATATATCATTCTTATGCATGATGAGCAGACCGTTCCTTTGGTTTCAATGGGGCTTTTCCTGATATCTCTCTGATTCCCATAGACAATCCACTCTTTATTAAAAGAGCATGCACAAGTTGTCCAGGCTTTTCAAAATCTCAGTATTGCATATTTCTCAATCAGTATGTGCTCTGAAATTTTTACTTTTAAATTCTACATGGCTAGCTATATTTATTAAACTTTAATCTGATTTTGTTTTAGTGTAAGAAGCTAACCTTTGGCCTTTGAAAATTGTCATTGTTTTCATTGAGGTGTAGGCTGGTTTTCAATTTACCCAGAAATGTTTGTGAATTGATCAAAATTAAAGTAATTTTAGCAGGTAAAAATCGAGGAAGATTTATATATATATATATATATATATATATATATATTTAATCATGTGTTTGTTTATTAACACAAATTAGGAAATACATTAAAAAAAAGCTCTGGGAACTTCTGTGAGCAGCATTAATAGCTTCTATCCAATGGCCATTGCTGAGACCACCACCAAATTTTCACTAATATCCTTACTAGTATATCACTGAGTATCCTTAAATTTAAACTTTGATTCAGAAAAAAACATGTGGGCATACCATTAATTCCCACTGATGTAGACAGGTGCCTAATTTGCAGGATATATTAGGAGTACCAATTGCTCTAAATTGAACACAGGCTTAAATGCCTTGCTGAATAAACCCTTACCATTGAAATTGAACCATGGAAACAATTCAGCTGCACTGGAATCAGCCACATTTATCTATTATATAATGAATGGAAAGCTATCTGAAGGGTAGCAGTTGTGGCACTGATAATATAGATGCTTGAGGAATGGAAGCAATTGCATCAGGATGTGCATGTATGTGCATTATTTTATGGGAAAAATAGGTGTAAAATTATACATAATGAGTAAAAATAGGATGCATTTTTTGTGTAAACTCCTCTCACATACAAAAATGAAACAGAGAGAAATCATTCTTTGTTAGTTCTCGCCTGTAGTTATCCCGATACTTCTGGGCTGGGATATTAATATGGGAGCAATGTGAAAAATTTATCAAGTGGTTTATCTTTCTGTATTACTAACAAATATAAGTAGTCTATAGTGCTTGCCATTTAAGCACCTTGAGTCATATGTAGTTGAAGTTCTGCATGTGTTATGTGAACATAGACTTTTAGTTGTTCCTAGCATGTGCTGTGCCTGCCTGACAGGACAAGGAGAGAAATTTCAAGCAGTTTATTATTTCCCCACCTTCAGCTTGGCAAGTTTAAACTGTTCTAGCTTTGGCTGAGTGACTTTTTCAAGTGATTGATACTTCACAAGGAAAGAACAGTACTGTGTGTATATTTTTATTCTTCAGGTCACAGGAAGTTGTAAAAAGCCTCACAGTAATGCACATTTGCAGCTTGGCTATCCTCCCATCCTTGCAAGATTCTTATGTGGCCAGAAGTCAGCCTTACTCTTTATTTTCCACATCAGATTGTATAAACTAGAAAAATAAGGAACCTAAATGTTAAGCATAGTATATTATATTGATATATCCTAAAATGGTCAGTGGTGGAATTTAGGTTTAAATGTACCTAGTCTAACTTTCAATGCTTGGAGTGGCAATGTCCATATGCAAGTTCATCATCCCAGATTCCTTCTTTAGTGACATGGAACTTCCATGCCAGTAGCACTCTGATTTATATTTAGGGATATATGTTTGGATATAACTAACATCATATTATAAATATCTATATTTAGTCAGATAAAACCTACCTCTGTCACCTTAATTATATACTTTCATGACATACCTTTTTTTACTGAAATAGCTCTCTCTGGGCAAGCACTGATGCTGGTCTTATAGTGTTTCAGATTCTGTTTTGTGTGGCATAAATAACAGCAATATTTGAGGTGGTAGAATAATAAGCAAGTCAAATAAAGAAAAGCCCTGCCCTTACCTGGGATCAGAATGCCTCCTGCTCATTTGTCTGGGCTCCTTTCACAGAGGCTGTATCTAACTGTGCTCTTCCTTTTTCAAAGATAAACTAGAATGCTTAAAGACAGGAATGAAAAAAAGAAAAAAAGAAAAAAAAGACAGGAATAAAAGACAGAAATAAAATACTCTATGTTCCACAGGAGACAACATAAATAGAAAAACAAGACCAAATGGTCTTGCTTTCATTCTTTCATTTCAGCAGTTGTATCACATCTAGAGGAAACTCTGCAGTGGATATATGGTTCAGAAGAGCCTGTAGTGGAATCCACCACATAATAGAACACTTCCCGTTTCCCTAAAAATTGTTTACGACATACTAAAATGCCAAAAAACCCATAACCAGAATGTGCCAGAGGAAGAGAGAAGATCAAGCACATCACCAAATTCCTCAGTGGTGAGGTAGTGTATTAAAGAAAATGAAGATATTACAAGGCTAAAGAAAAATACCTCGAACAGTAGCTATGAGTGACCCGGGGAAAGCAATTCCTGCTGACATAAAATCTGGCAAATGGTTTAAACCTGAGAAAGTGAGCAGGACCCCAAAGCACACACCCAGCTCTTCTCATTGTTTGGCAGGGGGAGTCCACCCTGCTGTCTGCCTTGGTCCACTGCCACTTTCCAGGCCCAGGGAAAGTTTTAAAGACACACAAATTATAGCTACTGCACACCTTGAAGGCTCTTCCTGCACATTTTTTGCTGCCTAAAAAAACCCATCAGGAGGACTAATAACACCTAAAAAGTATTATGAAACAACAGGTTCATTTCAAATCCTTCTAGAGACACCGTGACATCAAGTGCCCCAGATCTCTAAGTCCCACTCCTTTCTACCTCAGCTGAGTGCTGTCTCTGTGCTACAAATTACCAGAGACAAGGAGGGTACAGTGGAAATACTGTTACATGCAGACACCTTTTTCTGTTTGTTACACAGTCCCTTCCCTATTTCCAGTCTTAATTTTAACACGTTCCTTGACTTGTT
The DNA here is from genome assembly GCA_013397555.1 of Urocynchramus pylzowi. Taxonomy (NCBI): domain Eukaryota; kingdom Metazoa; phylum Chordata; class Aves; order Passeriformes; family Fringillidae; genus Urocynchramus; species Urocynchramus pylzowi. Next base: position 488,041 of record VZRH01000783.1, on the reverse strand, counting down.
AATCTGTTTGCAAGGCTACTCCAACGTTTTACTAGATAACTAAAAAACAATCTCAGATGGAATAGTTCTAATTTCCAGTCTGAATTTATTTGTGACCAATTTGTAACCATCTAATTGTGTGCCTGCACTAAATGGGAGTTTTCCCATTGAGTGTAATTGGATCAGGCCCCAAACCGCAAAGACAGCTGCTCTTATTACAGCGTGGAAAACAGGCAGGGTCTGGGTGTTACTGCATAATGACAGCAGTAAATTATATTCCAAGGGCAAGATCAGAAGCTGGTGTAAATCAATACAACTCAACTGGCTTTTAAAAAGTTATATCAGTGTGTGCAAGCTGCTAGGTTGGTCCAAACATTTTCTCAGTAGATTTTAAAGCTCATCCTGCTGCATAATGCATGCTAGGGAATTGCTTCGCTCCTGCACCAAACCTAAACCATCTGACTGAACCCAGGCTTGTATTTCAGAAAGTCATCCAAACTTGATTTAGAGAGTGTGTATCACAGAGAATCTACCCCCCTCCCAGAGACACTTTTCCAACATTTACTCTCCTTGTTCTTAAAGAAATCACTTTATTTTCTTCCTCACTAAGACGTCAGGTTCTACCAAGATTTCCTAGCTCTTTTTTCCTAATACATGTAATAGCCTCTTCACTCAAATTTTCTCTTCTTATATTTGAAATTCTGCAAAATTGTTTTTACAGCCTTTAGTCTCCATTCTTAGTAGATGAGTTGATTAAACTTTTGTTTTATTTGGTCATTATTTCACAATTTTTCAATTCAAGCATTTTCTAAGACTTTTCTAATTGCTCAAACTCACCACACTGGTTGCTTTACAGGACGAACAGGTAGTTTCTGATGCAAAAATTTACAGTCTGATATATTTAACTAGAATTGGAAAAAAATATTATTTGTTTCCTGGGAGAGAACATGAAAAATAACAAACAGCTACATTAATTTGAGTATAAGTCGGTGTGTTTGTAAGGAATGATATATGTAATGGAATTACTCCGTGGAACAGTCTCTGTTATTCCCTTTGAATATATTAAAAACAATTCATTGATTTCTCCAAATCAGGTGATATTTTGAAGGTGTGCAGCCACACTCCTTGAAGCTAGTTCTGAAAGTGTAATCAACTTTGATTTACCTGAAGATAATAGTAAAATTCACTAGTTTCAAATTACAGCAGACAAAAAGGAAGTTTTCCTGAAGAGAAAAATACCAACTATATTATTGTATGTGTGTTTTGTGAGGACTTAAAGAATGCAGTCGCATGTCTCATAACACTGTCCCCATAAGATAAGCCACCACAACAGAACTTGAGGTCAGTACAGACAGCAAGAGGAAGATGCTCATTCCAGGCCTGGTGAGGCAGATCTGGGTAAGGCATCCAGACAAAAATTCCCCCCATGGCAAACTGTGGGACAGGCAGTGAGTGCTTATGCACAGGCCATCTCACATTATGGGAGCAGCACCCACACCCTGTGGATAGCCAGGACTAGACAGTGTAGAAGTGGCACCTCCAAAAGAGATACTCTGGGACCCTGACCCACTGAAGTCCAGGGTGAAGAAGGACCAGTGGGACACTGCAGGAATCCGCAAGGAATGATATCTATTGCTTCTCTCTCACTCTCTCTAACCTCCCCTGCCCTACATCCCTCCCTCTCGCCTCCCCAGCCTTCCCCCCCGCTTCTTTCTACCTCTCTAGCTCACATTTACTTTTAAATAAAATCTGTACTATTGACTTCAGCACATGGTCTCATTTGCACCTTAACTCAGGCAGAGGCATCCATTATAATCTGTTCTCAATATGTTTCCATAAAGGTGAAGGTGTTGGTGGCTCTGTAAATAGCTTTCATGCTTGACACGTCTTTGAATATGTTCTGAAGCTGACCAGGCAGACAGGACCCCAGCCTAATGCTGTCTTGGTCTTCAATGATGAGGAGTAATAGGAAGACAGTGCAGTAGTGGTTTTAGTACCTACCTTTTATTTCATAGAGAAATTTGGCTAAAAGGCTTAAATGGCCTTAGAGTAAAAGGAATTTCTGCTCTGAGATTACAGCAACCCATGTACGTTGATTGTTACAAGTTTTTCAACATTATGAACTATTTCAGAACATCTAAGAAAGGTAAAAAACATGAGGACTAGTAACAAATATATTTACAGTTTGGAAATGGGAGGAAGAGTTAAAAAAAGGTCAAATATGAAGAAAAATAATTAAACCAAAACATGTTCAACTGGCTCATTAAAGCATAATAAGCAATTAAAAAGCTTGTATTTATTTAGTGCTGTGAGAATAATTTGGGTATAAGCCTTGTTAAGTTCAGTTGTCCAAATCAAGGAGGATCTGTCAAGGAGGTTCTCATCAATCTTGTATAATGACTACAGAAGCATTTAGCTGATCTGAGGGGCACAGCTGGATTTTCATCCAACCCTTTCATTTGGAAGCTCTAATTTACCACTTAGAGGAAAAACTCCTGTGTTGCTCTGTCAAACTTTATCTGGATAAACATTTTTTTTATGAAGAATTCTCTTGGTAAATAAAATTTCAAAGTAAAAAGTATTGCTAAAGGTATAGCTGTGCAAGTTGCATTAATTTTGTAATAGTGAAGGATGCACCCCACAGAGATGGTTTCACCAGACCACCTGGATAAGTCAGCCTTGCAATGATATGGAACAAGACTGAGATTAGACTATATCTAATGAAAAAGAGTAAGAATGTTAAGTTTACTCCCAAGATTGACAGAAGAGTAACAAAATGCCACAGAACAATGTGAAAAATACTGACATAGATCCTGAAAACAGAATGTGTTGGGCTATTCACAGCTCAAATTAAAAAGGGAGGAAGACAGAGATGTAGATTTTTAGTGTCTGCAACAAATTATAAGGGCAAGATAAAAGGCAGATAGAAAATTTAAAAGGATACCATGGAATATTTTCCATAATTAGATAGGAATGTAACCTGATTCAGGAAATATAGGAGAATAGGAAGTTTAGAAAATATTAGGAAGAAATAAGGGAGAACATTGCCTTTAGCCACATTGTGAAGGGTATAGATACATTTAAAGGTAAAAGAAGCAGAATGCCATCTAAAGATCTACAAGATACTACAGAACTAGAAAGGTAAGGAAGAGGAAGATGATTTTGGTTTTGGTTTTAGGTTTGGTTTGGTTTTGTAGCTTTATTTTTTGTATGAAAAAATCCCCAAATTTTTATTACATCATTCATAGGATTTGTTGCTCACTGAAAATTTGAGCAGCCTGAGTATATGTTGAGAAAGGAATGCAGCAGGACCCTGAATGTGAGTTAAGTTGTATTGATGAACATATTTTGATACAGGAACTACAGAAAACAGCAGGAAAGGAGGACTTTTAAATTCTTTTCTAATGAGTTTTTTCAGAATTGCACAGAGAAGTCTGGAAACAACTAACTAGGCAGCAGTTCTGCAGAAGGGTTTAAGAGTTATAAAAGGAGTCAGAGGTTGAACATATGTTAATTGTCCTTCAAGCAAAAACTCAAAACCTGTCTTGCAGTGCATGCCTGCTAATAGACATAACTGCAAAGCAAGGGAAGGATTTGTCTCTTCCTCTCTGCAGCAGGCAGGATCTTCTGTCCTTGGCACTGGGCAGTCTTCATCTTCTGTGTGCTTGACAGAGACCTTGTACTCCATGAAAATGTTAAAAAATTGAGGTCAAGAAGGACAATAAAATGTCCAGACTACTTGATAGAAGAAGAAATACATTAGTTCCAAAAAAGAAAAGAAAGGGAGGGCAAGGAAGAAAGATCAGAGATGCTAGCACAAGAAGTAACAGAAGAGAATTGTAGAAAATCAGGTCTGGCATTAGTTAAACCATCCTACTGATAATGATCATCAACAATGGGGAGAAGAGGCTCTAGAAGGGTGACTGAGTCCCCATTACTTGAAGACCTTTTAGAATAGGTTAGCCATATACCTACCAAGGATAATAGACCTATAGTATTTGAGAAGAGATGAAATGACTGATTTCTTGAGGTTCTCTCCAGTTCTGACTCTAGATTTTCTTATTACTAACTTTAAAGGTAGTAATTTCCAGGAAATTAGATTGATAAAAACAGGAAGAAACACGTTCTACATAAAAATCAACAGAGAAACATGGTCCAGAGAAACTGCTTATTTACTTTAGCTGCAATTAAATATATTCTTCTAGTTAACTAAATTTACAATGATATTTCTAGTACTGGTATTATCTTTCTAATATTTAATTATTCCAAGGTTAGCATGTTCATATCTATGCTAAAGAAATGTTTCACATTTAGTGCATATCTCCCTTGAGATTTGTAGCATCTTATAGTTTCCATTAATTTTATTCATACAATTCTTTCAATGGGTTTTTCCCCTTCCAAAACCTAGTGGGCAGTCTCCATTTTTCTTCTGGGTACTCATTTAATATCTGTAAAATTATTGGTGGGATGTAAAAGATGTTCATTTTGATATCATATAGTAAAATTAGTGAATTGTATTTTTCTCATAATAACTAACAATAAGTTAATTGTATTTTTCATTGCCCAAGGAAGAAGATTTTGGTTCATTTAGTTATACTACACTTGACATCACCTGTATTTGCCAAAGTCACACACAGGTGCTGGAGGGGAGATTAAGGAGGCTAATATTTGTTTAGGTTGGGATAGACTAGGAAATAATCTCTATATGCAGCAAAATATTTTAAACATTTCCTATTCCTCATCAGCCTAAGTTTTCTTGTATTTCTTTGAATTTTTAATCTGTTCTTCCACTTGAGAAAACATGCCTTAATCAGAATAGAGTGGTGGAAGATTGCTCACTAAACATATAGAACACAGAGATGCAGGTCCTGGCACACCTGCTCTTTGCTTCCTCTCTGTGTCCTGATCAAAAGTTATCCTGTTATCCAGAAGTGATTTTTTTTTCTTCAATCTTTTTTTGGGAGGAGGTGTCCAATAATTATTTCAAAAATAATAAAAAAATTATTATGAATAAATAGTTCATAAAAATTTGATATATCAGCAGACAATGCAGGAGGCATCCTTCCAACAGTGCATCTGTGTTTATGTCAAATGTAAGAATATAGTCCATGCTCAGTCAAAATGTGAAAGTAAGGTCAGGATAAGTATTTTCCTTGTAGTTGTCTCTGTTGGCTTTTAAAAAGTTTTATTTAGCTACATCAAGATTTGGTTGTTTATAGCTGTTGCATATTTATAAGTTACTGGCTAGAATGTACAGAGTGTAAATTCTCAGATAGGTCATCCAAGAAATAGCACATTTTTCTCTGTTTCTTCACATACAAAAGTAAAATTTAAACTACAGTATTTAAAAACAAATCTGAAATACCAGAACAAAATGACAGTTTTGGTACTGCATAAAATCCCTAACAAAATAAAAAACAACAAAACCCAAGTCCATACCTTTCCTCCTTCATTATTCAATCTTCATTATGATACCACATATATCCAGACCATTTTCACTGTAGGTTCTCTGGCTTGTTGTCTTGTCTTTTGTCATTTTGGACTGTCCAGTGACTTTTCCAGTGACAGCTGGAATACACAGGCTTAGGATTCTTCCAGAACACTATATTGTTATAATTTTGTATGGTTGGCATAAATATTTTTGATGGATTGAGTTACAGGAGCAATAGACATTGCAATTTCTTACTGTAGTACATAAAGCAGGCAAGTTTAAATAGTGCCCAGTTTTCTGGCCTCTTCTGACAACAGAGAGGCACTGAACAGGGATCTGCTAAAAAGCTAAAAAGCATCACATCCTTGGTTACTAGCAAATATTTTATTGGTATGTAAGTCATGTTAGAACTTCTGCTTTTACATTTATGATAGATAACTACAGCAGCACAAATTCAGTGTGAGAGGAGCTTGTTCTGGAAAGCAGTGTTCTCCAGAAGGTTTTAAATACTGTTGTAACAAATGCAGCAACCAGTGAAATGACAGCACAGAGAAATTTAGATAGATGACATCTCATACCAATACTCTATTTAATATGAAACTTAATAGTGTTCAAGGAAATTCATAAGGCTCTGCAGTACTTTTTATCAAAAATTTCAAGTTAAGAGATTCTGTTGCCATACCTTCTTTGTATAAACAATAAAACTAATGAATGGGATAGGAGTTCTGCTAAAATTTAGTTTAAAAGTAGTGGGACCCTAAGCTGAGTGATCCCACATTTGGATGTTCCCTGACCTCAGTAGCTTACAGAAGTATTCTCTGTGTAGCCCACATTCCTAGCAGAAATCACTTGTTCAAAGGATTGAGGAAAAAAATCTTGGAGGAATAAACTGCTCTCCTCTTCATCTCTTACATTCAAGTGAAGGAATGCAATCTAATTGTAAAATGTATTTTTAAAGCAAATGTTTTGCAATGTCACAATGCATTTTTTAGACATACTTTCGAATTGAGAATATTTTAAGATTCCTACATGCAAGAATGTTACCTAAGAGATAGATTTCCTATACTGAAATGTTTTTTCATGTAAATTGCTCAGTAATTACATTTCAAAACTACATTGATTTCTTATATGTCAATACTTATTAGAGATTAAATGTCCAGTTCCTGTCAGGTAGGCGAGCATTTAAAGTTGGAGCTCTTCCGAGAGATGGTTTTTTCAGTAAGGCTTGATTTTGGGATACTTTCTACTTCTTTTAAAAAGCTCTTTTTATCTTATGCCTCCCTTTGGCTAGTGGATCTCTTTTCTCTTCATTTTCACTCCTCCACAGTGCTTTTTAGAAATGATTTAGTGAAGCAGCACTGGCCCCCTTGTGCAAAATTCCCAGTGTACGTTGAGAATTTATCTTACTTCTGCTATGTGTTATAATTACAAGTTCCAATCAAAGTACATCTTTTGAGTTACAAGTTTGTGTCATTGCTTTAGTAGAAATGCAAATGTTATGTATTTAACATGCAAATGAAGTGAAATAAATATAATGCATGAAGTCTGTATTCCATCTCAGAAGTAATTGTAATGTGTAATAAGGGTTCGGCAGCCAGGTTTGACAAGAGAGAAGGCACAACAATTTTTATTTACTGCAAGAGCACTCATCTCTGTCTGACCTCTCCTGGTTCTGGTGACATTTAATGTAAATTTGGCACTCTGATTTCTATATGTGATGGCAGGCATAGCTGTATTACTTTTGCTTTATTTCACTGGCTTAGTCACAATCATTTTTACAAGTTGATGCTTCTGCATATAGTAGTGAGTGCCTGTGTTTATGAACTACAGAATGGTTTGAAGTCAGAACAAATGTGTACTGTCTACCAGATGATGCTTTGTGAAAGTGCTAGAAATAGGATACTACCAAAACAATTCTTTATTTGGTATATGTCTGAACTTCTGGCACATCAGAAATTAGCTAAGGGTTCAACTGGGATGACTATGCTCAAGAAGTACCAAAGGAGTCATCTCCAGGACTGACTGTTGAAACTCAATTGGACTGCTGGCCTCCAAATTACACTGTGGCAGTGGTTTCTGTCATTTGCCTTGCTTTCTGGAAAATGGGTTTTCCTTTTCTTTGTTTTATACCTGTTGTGAGCAATTTTATTGCTGAATGATTCTCCTCCATTCACCTTCTGAAAGAGAGTTTGTAAAAATTATTTTTGCAGAATTTCATCAAAACCCTCTTTACCTTCTTGTTCATATTTTTCTTTTTATATTTTTTTTTCTAAATGTCAGACTTCAATTTTGTTTTGTGTGATAAAGCATTCCAATCTTCTCATCATCCTTTCAAGATTTCTGCATCAAAAGAAGGGTTGAGCATAAATTCACAATTTATTTAAAACGCAAAATTACCTGGAATGCATACCAGCATGATTATATTAATTTGATGCAAACTCTGCAATCTACATGACTTGTGATGTAGTACAGCTAAGCTTCTTAATTACTGACTAGTTAAATATTGCAGGGATCTTTTTGCAAGCAAGTGAAATAAAGCATTACCATGGTGCTTGCCTACAGGTTTCTTCAAGGTTTCATTTGTAAATGAAACCTTGAAGTCCCTTCATAGGAACTTCATTCTTGTTTGAGGTTTTTTGTAGCTATAGTCTGTTCTTTACTGTAAGTTTAAGTTTACTGTAAGTTTAAGTTCAAATCAATCTGAAATTAAATGAAAATAACCTTAAATTCTAATCAGATGTGCTTTAAATTTTATTTTAAATGTTTTGCATTTTTTTGGTTTTTGTTTGTTTGTTTGTTTGTTTGTTTGTTTTTCCATTTTCAGCCTGGATTTGTTAGAACCTCTTTCAGGATAATTGATAGACCACATCACTACCTCTGCCAACTTAGTTGAAAAGGTTCTGGTACCTAATCAAAGTGAAGTTTCACTGCCTAATATCAGTGAATCTGAACATATATATGGACATATATATATATCTTTCTTTGGTACCTTATATGTTTTAAAATAAATGACCAGGAGTAGGAAGAAGAAATAGGTCATAAAAATTGAGAAAGTTATACTTATCTAATAAAGACTCTGTGAAATCTAAATTACATGTGTTACAAACATATGGAACAACAACAACAACAAAAAAACCCCTGAAATTCCCATAATCCAAAAGACAGTCAGAATCAAGGGAATGGTCATTTTATAATGGTGTGAGCAATAAATGGCCCATTGTGTATATTTATTTGTTAGGAGTAAACTCTTAAAAGCAATCTGCCGTTTCACAGGAGGCAAGTGAAACCATTTCATTATTGCAGTAATGTAATTAGAAATCTCATAAGCAGTCAAGCAGCCAAATTTTGCACCAGCTGTAAGCAACTAAAACAAAAAGTGGCAAGTGGACCAGCAAGTAATGAATTACAATAACCCAGATGAGAAATAAAAGACAAATGTATGAGTGTCTTGGCATTCCCAGGAGAAGTAATGTCTGTAGGCTGGAAAAGATCCTGGGACAGCAATAAAATGGCTTTGTAACATCATTAATATAGAAAACAAAATCACAACTTGGAATAAAATCTAATTTTTTTTTGAGAGCTGAGACTTTTGGGGAGTATATGGTAGTCAGAGACAAAAAATCTAGAACTTGAAAATGAAATATATAATCTCTATGGTTTGTAAACCTGATGAGTAGGGATTTTTGATTCTACCTACATGCAGGGCAAGAAAGTGGAATGATATCCAAATCTCCATATGACAGTCCTGTTTGTAGAACGTGGAGTTGTAGAACATGGAGATTCAGGGCCCCTAGCCTCAGCTATACTCAATGTAGGTAGGATTGCAATGTGTAGCTTTGATGGAAGCAGATACCAACTCTGAGAAGATTGAAACAAAATGAGATAAAGCCTACCAGGGAACCTTAGGGAGCAAGTAATAAATTTGTGTACTACTTTGGCATATCAGAAGCTGAAGCTAATTCGCCCAACAACAAAATAAAAGTGAGTGATCTTCATATGAAAGCAAAACAACAGTAATTTCTGAAAATATAATTTCTTTAAAATATCTCTTTTGTACTTGAAATTGGTCCTGCAGGGCAATTATTGCAGACAATCCCAAATATGGGTAGATGAGCACCACTATCTGATTATTTTTTTAATTAAAATATCTGTCAACAGCCACTCTTGGCAAACATGTTTAGGAAATTTCCATTTTCCATTGACTTCACAGGTCAAGTTCTGACCTTCCTATGGGAAAAAAATTTGTTCAGACATACAAAGCCTGAATGATATTAGTGTTTCAGTTTTCAAAGGAATTCAGGAGACTAAAAGAGCAAATTCATCAGACTGCAAGCCCTGAAAATGCAAAAGGAGCCTGAGTTTCTGAGCATCTTTGAGCGTATCTCTTGAGCCGTTCTAATGTAGATAAGGAGACCGGTGTGAGATGTGCAACAATAACTCTGCATTGTTCAATTTTCCTGAATGTCTGACAAGTATGTGTGGCTCTCTCTACACATTTATGTGCATGTGTCTGCAGTGCTTGATCTAACATACTGTAAATGTTAATGGATAAAGAAAAATGCACTAACTGTAGCTAGCAGCTGCTTTGTTGGTTTGTTAATACAGATCATACATTATGAGGAATAGCATCTGTAATGAGGTAAAACAAAACTACAAAGACATATAAATTGGGAGGTGGGAGACCAATAAAAATGACACAAAAAGTGCCCTGGGCAACACGAAGCTCAAGAAGTACTAAATACTTAATCAAGCTTTAATGTATATGTCCTCTGATTCTGCCTTCCAATGCTCCTTTGGCTTAC
>VZRH01000783.1:466511-477702 GCA_013397555.1 Urocynchramus pylzowi | reverse complement strand
TTTTTTTTTTTTTTTTGGTTGTAGCAAACGTTGATTTGGAACTGGTAGGCTTTCAAAAGAGCCTTCATTTTCCAGGGTATAATTTTAGTCTCAAGGACATAAATATTGTGGTGAGTTGTTAAGAATAAGTGTCATTTGGAAGGGATAAAAATGTTACAGGGAGGACATTTTTCAAGAATGGAGACGATTCTGCACGACATCACTTTGACATCCTCTAGCAAGAGAGGAACAACAGTTCTGGGATGGCATTCAAAAGCAAGTAAGCCACATCTTAAAGAGCCAGGCATTTTAGATGGGAAATTCTTCCTTTTGTGAAAGTGCTGGGCTTCAAGCTTGTCACTCTCTCCTATAGAGGTGTGGAACAACATAAATAGATTCTCTGTTGCATCACTGCCACAAAGGTTAGTTTTAGTCTTCCATTTAATTCACAGTGACTGAAATTCATTCTTTTAGAGACAGGAAGCACAGACTTGTACTGCTTAAAACCTTGATATGAGGGTGATTTGAACTTAGGCTGCTGATCAAAGGGAGATGTCCACATGTTGTTAATACACAATGACAGAGTTCTTAATGATGTATATTTTCTATGGCGGATCCAGGATTTCTTCCATGAATCCAAATCTCAGCATGCACTCTTTGCTTCAAATTCTGTCTTGCAGGAGTCCCAACAGGATGAGTATGTTAATCTGAACTGCTAATTATTTTTAGTCTTGAAAATGTCTGACCTATATACTATGTGCTTTATTTGTACTTAAGTGAATGTGATACTATATGTATATGTACATGTGTATGTATATGTGTATGTATGTGTATATGTATACGTATACGTATTGTGTCTGTCCATGTATTATTTAGGCCTCCTGAAAATGTAGATTTATATATGCTACTTTGGGTTGAGATATGTTACATTCATGCCAGCTGATTCCATGTTGTTGCACCAGCAGAAACCTGGTCAAAAGATTCAGTCTGCAATTCCCCTTGCCTACCCTTCCTCCTGTTGATACCAGAAAAACAGGAACACCAAGGTGTGGCCTAGGATTTCTTTTCAGCCAGGGCTGATGGTGGTGTCCATAATGGGGAAAAAACAATTTTGAAGTTGCTGACTTTCACTTGTTTTCTCATTCATGTCTTTAAATGTCACTTGCTAACTTCCCAAGAATAAACTTGTTATATCACATATTTCAGTAAGTCACTTAAGTAACTGTAGGTAAAGCTCTAACTATAGCTCTGGGCTGTAGTTCAAAGCAGCTGGTTTGCAAGTCCTGTTTGAGGGACAAAACCAGTAGAAACCATGTAGAGGGAAACCTGTCATCTATAATGTATATTAAAAAAAAATTCAATTAAAATAAGGTAATATCAGATCTGTTTAATCTCAGGAATTCTTGACTTGCTTAAAAGCTTAGGACACACATACTAAATGTTCTTTTAAAAGGTGTGTCATTACTGTATGATTTTCATTTTCTGACATTAATTGATCCAGACTAACTGCCTTCTGCCAAATTTCAGTTTGAGAGATAGTGCCTTGTTTATTTATTAATTTATGACAAAACATCAAAAATGCCCAGAGGGTTACTGAAAGCAATGATCAATCACATCTAATCCTAGATTATGAAGTTGATTTTATTCCCCTTCCTTCCTTCCTTCCTCCTCTCACCTACTTTTATTTAATTTCTTGAATAAGCTGCAGTTTGGGGACTGCCTGGAACATCTCTATATGAACACACATAAAGAGTTCCCACTTTCAGTGCGTCCTCTGATCTCAGCTACAGAGAAAGACATGCTTCAGACATACCCAGAAAAGCATTTTTAGAAACAACAGGCAGAATGCCACTACTATATATGCTGTTTTGCTTTAATACCTCACTTTTAAGAAGAAAAAACCTCATCAGTTCATCTTCAAAGATAAAAGTCTACTTATCAAATTCCCCCCAAAAGTTTTTTAATCTGTATTTTAAGACCTTAAGGTAGAGGGTTATTTCAAAAATGCTGATAAAGAGGCAGTGATCGCTATGACATAATATGAAGACTTTTATTGGTTTGCATGGTATCTACAAATCACATCCTTGGTCTCCCAGACTACTTATATCAGATGAATGAAAAATGTAGAAATTAAAGGGTTAAAAGAAGATGACTGTGACAGATTTTCAGTCATGCATCCATCTGACTATTTAATGATAATCCAAGTCACTGAACTGAATTCTCACAGCTAAATTTTTTGAATATTCTAAGTGATGATACAATTGACTGATAATAGAATAAGTCAGACAGAAAAGCAGAAGAAAGCCTTTATATCAGGGTTTAGCTTCACTGGGACAGGGTACTTCATCTTTTTGGATCTATTACTGAAAAAATGTGAATCATGCTTGTAACTAATACAGAACCCATACCTATATACAGTTCAAATATGCATGAAATTACTTATTTAAACCGATAAAGATAAGAAGAATAGATGAAAATTATGGAAAAGAGGGAAAAGGTTTTCATGGTTTACAGATAAATAACCAATAGAGCATTTAAGTGCTAAAGGTAGCTGTTTTAGAAAAAACTCTATCATAAAGTACAAGTTTTGTAATTGAATTTTGAGCATGATAAAAGTCTTAATACATGACTTAGATGATCCACAGCAGAAATAAGTATAGAAGAATTTCTTATGTCAATGAATCTTGTCTTCTTTTATTGCAACAATATACTCCTTAATTTAGGCAGATCATGAATCTTTTGCAAAGGGGGCTAGTTTTTGTCTTGTCCCCTTGAAAGGCTGTTTCAAGATCTTGATTCTTTGATAATTAGAAATTTCCTTCCAACATCTTCTGTTGGGAGAAAATATAAAAAAGAAAAAAAAAAACCTTCAGCATTGGATTGATGTATGGATTAACCTAGATGATAGCAATGCAACAATTGCTACTTTTCTTGAGTGAAATAGGAAAAAAAGTTTTCAAAATATTTCTCTGATGCATAGACTTTCAGATGCAGTAGTACAAAATGAACCCATTGAACAAAATATGATGTGGTCAACTCTGAAAAAGTAAGTCAATTCAGCATTCTGACCTGTGAAACTAAATGGAATTAAGGTGAGCTTCAGTGGCAAGATGCTGGATGTGACAGTTTGAAGGAATTATTTTATGACTATCTAATGTACAAGGCAAATCTAAACATCAGTAAATGTTTTGTAGAGATCAATAAAATTTGCTTATTTTTAACCACTCAGAAGTGGTTTTTTTTTTTTTCTTATTGTTAACCACTCAGAAGTGGTTTCATTTGAAATATTCCAGCAAGTCTTACAGCTGAGATATTCTCCTGCAAACAAACTTATGTATGTATGACAGAGAAGGTCCACAGCACATTTGACACAGATGGCATGATATAATAATTTAAAATAAACATTCATGCCTGCAGCAGATTTATTTACATATGGCACCCAAAGTGAGCAGAGCACAGAGCAGGAAGCTCAGTGCCCATCAGTATCCCATGATGCTCAACTCAAACATTTCATCACTGAGCCTCTGATCGACTAAGAAGAACATTAACAGCCTACCAAGTCATGTCCTAGCACGTCTTGCTCTTGTCTGTATATGCAATAAATTTTATTTTAAAAATACCTTATATTCAAAAAACAATGATATAACACTTTATAGAGGAAAAGCTATGACATGAGTGAGCATCACTGTAGACTCATCTGTGGCTGTGAGCTGGAGCTTTTGCAGGCATTTGTGCAGGTTTATTACAGCATAGGTCTTATTTTTAGCTGTTATGGTGAATTTTCTATCAGAGCTCTTTTTAGACAAAGAAATGCTTTCAAAAAACTATTTTTGATGAAAGACATGTATTTTGTGCAGAAAAACCCACAATCTTTTTGTGCCAGAATTTCAAATACACAAACATAGCACTTTGTTCATGTGATATAATTGCAGTAATTTTTTGGACACTCTATTCATGCTTTGGACCTCCATATCTCCACAACTTTGATAATACACCTGATGTAGATGTTATTTACTTATTTCAGCAACCTATTAAAGAAAAAAATCCTGGTCCATAACTGCAGCAATGCTACTAGGAAGTTTCAGTAGTGGTTGGTAAGCAGAATGAAACACCCAAAACACTACCTCAAGGGCAAAAAAGCAGCATTTCTGATTTCAGGATAGTTTGGTATTTAGCTGAAAAATTCCTCTTTCCTTGCATTTTTTTTTTATTTAACTGAGAATGAAAATTATCCATTTGTGCAATAGAAAGAATGGAAAAGGGAATTATTTCTTAAATATACTGGTTAAAATTTCACTGCTCATCTAAGTTTAAAAACCTGGTTTTGTATAGTCTAAGACAAAATGTATTAGCCTAGAGACTGTGCTTTATTTTCTGAACATCTAGTGATATTGATATCCCTGAGTGATGGCAATAACCTATTTCTCAAAAAGTTTCCAAGACCAATCGTTTGCATGCAAAATGGTCCCTATGCATTGTTTGTCTGCAATGTTTGTTAGCACCCCTTTTTCTTGGTTTTTGTTCAGCCCTGGTCTTTCATCACGGCAAGCAGTGACTGTGCAGATTGCAGTGAAGAACAGAAAATAGCTGCATTGCTGATGCCAGCATCCTCCTTCAAGAAGGACCTTTCTGGGAGAAAGAGCAATGGCTGTAAAATATAAAGTTTTGGACCTTTAGAGAAAAAATGAGTATGTTTAAATGTTCTGCACATGCAAGTTAGGGTATGAAATGGATCACCAACAGCAGAGACTGCATTTGCCTGTTTCAATTATGGTTTTTAAATGCATTCTCTTTCACAACCTTAGTTTTACAAATTTTCAAATTTGTAAAAATTGATAAGTTATCAGCCTTTAGCAAACCACCAATGCATTCATGTCTCTCAATTATACATAGTTTCTTCTTGCTAAATCCCCTGTGTTTTATTTGAGAGTTGCCTTATTTATTGTGAGCCAATAATGCATTGAATTGTGTGTGCACTGGCATATTATCTTGTTGAACCATCCAATTAAATATGATAATGTTGAACATACTGACATAGTTAAACACTCAGGTGAATGAGCAATTCACTGTGAAGTGCAGAAATATTTAAAGTCATCTGTGTGCCTTCAAGCAATCTGTTTTATGTAAAAGAACACTCCAGGAGTTGGAGAATGATGTAGGTCTGAAAAGAAAAGAATATTGGAACTTCCAAAACATAGGTCTCATGGCTGACAACCATGGCTTTTAAGACTGAAACCCCCAATAAAGTCCAGAAGTGAAGCAGACTACTTTATTGGGTGAGTAATCAACACAAAAATAAGGTATTACATTGTGCTCAAAATCACAACATGGAATAGCAGCATTATTTTGGCCTATGGATATTTTCATTCCAGAGTTACATTACATCTATCTGACATGAACCTACATTTCTGGGAACACCCCACTGCAGAGGTTTTCTGTGAGATTATGTAAAATCAATATGTCCCGAGGTGAAACTTTTGCATCTCAACCAATATAATTGTCCCTTGAAGAATCTACCTGTGAAAGTTAATGAGAAACTAGTGTTATGTGCTCAGTACATGGTGTTTCAAAAGCCTATAACTAAATAACATCAAAACCAATTTTCTCCAGAACACTCAAAAGCACTTCTCCTTAGTGCTGTTTTCCTGCCAAATTTAAACTTTCATCCCCCAGCTGTTTTGGCTGTACAGTGATTACAAAAAAGTGTCATGGTAATTGTTTACTGTCAAGAGTGTCTTTTCTCAATTTTTACATGCTTGAAAAGCCTTAACTTTTTTCTCCTTCAAACTTCAGAAAAGAATTGAAGAAAACTACAGGCAAAGTCAAACAAATTAAAATCCTGGAAAAAAAAAGCCCAATGCACTTTGGCCAAAAGTTGAAATTTGAAAACTTCAGTCTGAGTTGAAGGGTTCAAGAATTACTGAATACTGATGTCATCAGGTTAGAATACAAGCCATTATTCAATTTGATACTCAGCTATTACTTCTATTGCTATTGATTATTTTACTACTGGAGGAATGCTGGATGGAATTCAATTGACAGATGGTCACTAGGCATTCCAGGTGGAATGAAACCAAAACCACTGGCTCCTTTTTTTCTTTCTTTCTTTCTTTCTTTTTTCTTTTGGACATTTTTTGTCCAAATTGTAAGGTGTCTCAAAGAGCTTAAAACAAATAATTTAAAAATGGGACATCTATTTCACTTTCACTTAAAACTGTGGACAAAAAAATTACATTTAACTCTCAAAAAGGATTTACTTAATGGTGCAAGGTCTATGGTTATTTTGTTAGTTCTCTGAAAAGCAAAAGAAATCAGTAGTTTTAACATAAAATTTGAAAGGAAACACGATGTTTATAACTACATGTTGTTGAAATTCTTAATCCAAGTCTCATATTCAAAATTGGACTTCCAGTGAGGTAGGCGCCTATTCAAATAACATCATCCAAGATGAAAGCATTGAGTTATTTGTTATATGTCTGTTTGCCATATCATGTCACTTTTTCTGTAAAGAACTTTATTCAGCATCTTACATATAGGGCAAGGCATCTTCATGTTCATCCAGCATTTCAAGGCAAACTCAAAAAAAGAGAAATAGTTTAGTCTTAGTACACAGTTTCCAAGACTCTAAAAGTAGATGTATTTATTTTCCAAACCTTTTTATGTGTGTAATGGAAAACTACTTTTCTGCTACTGCAACACAACCCATATTTTGACCATTTGGCCATATATTAACACTTCTCTGACACTGAAGACTTTTCTTCACTCCTAACTCAACAGTCCTTGTACAATCTTTCTTAGTAATGCAAAACCTGGAAGGAACTTGGGGCTAAGCATCTGCATATGCTGCAGTCTGAAAGTTGTACAAATCTCTAGGAGTATGCTGACATCATTGACTTCAGATATAACACCTGCATAAGTATGATGGAAAAGGTTTTCGCATAAAAACAGGCTGAAAAGACAAAACAGGTTTTCAAAAAATTTTGGGAAAAGGATGCTTTCTGGAAGTGCTGACAGGGGAAAAAAAAAGCCCAAAACAACAAGTTTACTGAAATATTTCATAACTAAATGATTTGTACAGTAGAGATCATGCCAACAAAGACTCTGCTTCTAAAATTAAAAACTATTTCAATTCATGTTCATTTAACTAAGATTATGTAAAATGTAGCATTAAAGTCCTTTGTCTTGTGGTTTATAATTTATAATATCATAATGCCCAGGAGTCCTAATCACATAGTAAAACACCATTGTGCATTGTGTTGTGCAGCCAGGGAAATAAACTGGTTTTTAATAGTGCTTCTGATAAGTGTGTGTTCTTGAAGTATGGATAGATATTAACCAATTAAAGAACTAAAACTTTTAGGAGTAGTGTGTTAGGCAATCACCTCACACAGGAACCTAGGAATTACTATATTCAGCCAAGCCAAGAGTACACTATTGTTTCAGCACTACATGCTCTAAAATGTTATAAGAAAAAAAAAAAAAAAAGAAAAAAAAAGTTATCAGAAGAAAAAAAAATGTCCAAATTAAAAAAATTTGTAGCTATGCATATTTCCTTTATAATCATATTATTTCCATATTTACTTCATCTGGCATTGTGCCAATACTTTGACATTAGCACATTTTTGACATTAGCACATTTAGTTCTGTGCTGTTATTTTACCTATTGTTACTTTCCTTTTTTTTTTTTTTTAATTTGTTTACATGCATAACATTCATGCTTAATGTCTTTGGCTTCAGTGCCTGCTAGCACTCAGGCTAACCAAATATCCTAGGAAAGGGTTGAACCAGATATGCAGATAAATTAACAAGAGCCACAGAGAGAAATTTAATTGATGGACCTTAATTTCATTAGTTTACTACTGAAGGAAGGGCATAATAAGCTACAGCTAATGGCAGAATGCCAGGTATCAGTTTGGAGTCCAGTGCCAAGTTGGAAGTTTTTGCCTTGGTAGATCTATGATCAGTCTCTGTGAGCTACCCTTTAGCTTTCAGATTAAATTTGCATTCTTGTGCCAACTTCTCATAGAAGAGGGTTACCATGCATGCATGGATTCCAGATTTTCTTCTTTTCATGCCATTTTAGACCAGCCAGTAGTAATAGAAAGGAAATTTTTTCTGATCCCTAAATTAATGTTTAGGTAGACTTACAGCATGACATAAGAATGAAAGAATGAAAAAGAAATTCTTAATCCCAAAATTTACATAACTACTTAAAAAGACATCAGCAATTTAGAGTAGTGTGTGCAGTTTTGGGCCTCACAACACAGGAAAGATGTCAAGGTTCTCGAGCACTTATCCCACGTAAAATGCCTCAGGGAGCTCGATTTGTCCAGTGTGAAGAGCAGGTGACTTCAGCAGCCTGACCAGCAGCCCCTGGTGTACCCACGGAGTGGAATACAGAAGAGGGAGCCAGGTCCTTCACAGCAGCACACTGGCTGGAAGATAAGAGCCAGGGGCCCAAACAAATAAAAAAGGAAGTAAGGAAAAGCATTTTCACCATGAAGACAGCAAAATAATAAAATAGGCTGCCTGGAGAGCAGCCTCCAAGCTCCATCCTTGGAGTTTTTCATGACATGGTGGGACACAGCCAGCGTAAAGCAGTCTTAAGCTGGACATCAGAGCTGGCCCTCCTTTGAACTGAAGGTTGAATTAGAAGTCTCCTGAGGTTCCTTCCAAAATGAATTTCCCTATGGTGCTATGACCCTAAATGAGGATGCCTTTGAAGCATGTACCCATGCTAACAATCACTGAAAAGTGGCATAACACAGATTTTATTCAATACTTCAGCCTAAAGAGCCAAACAGCATAGGATAATAATAAAAGGTATATAAGACAGGCTAAAACTTATTATATTACCTATATAATTTTATTTTTTTAATAGTGACACTTTTTCAGAGAGGAGTTGTGCCAATGATAGGGGCAGGATAGGCAGACACATTTATGTTGCATTCTTCAGAGCATTTAACTGCACGTGTAGATACAGCCGCTTTTGTAGAGCTTGTTCTGCTGTCTTTGACACAGTGCTTTGACACCTTGGTCAGTACATCTGAAAAAAAGGAGATTTTTGAAGATGTAAATATCTACTAGTCATCCAGTGTTCTTTGAATTTCAAGGAGCAAAGTACACAAAGATCTGCATTTTGACCCTCTGAGAAACTGAGATAAATGGTCTTGTGCTTCCAAGGTATTTAGACTGTCATGAGAACAACACCATTGGACTTCCAGATAAAAAACATTTCTAGGGTATATTTAAATTAAGCATACTGCATTATAAGTTAAGCAAATATGATGATGAGGGAGCACATACATTCATTCATAAATAATAATAAAATAGTATTGGTTTAAGTTAATTTTTAATTTAAAAGTAAAGAAAGCATTGTTTTTTGGGTTTACTCCCAGCAACTTATTTTTGGTGCTGAGAAATGTTGTACGAAATGTGTTTTCAAGAATGGTTATTTGAACATGATCCTTCTCCTTGGAACTTCAGAAAGGACCATCTTCCTGCCTGATGATGATTAGCACAGATTATAGTTTGCTATGTGAAGAGGAATCATTATTGCACCTTTACAGGCTGTTTTTCAGTCCACTGCGAGCAACTATTGTGTATCCAAAAAACAAGGCAGGTGTAACATAGAAGAAGCCAAAATTAACCCCAACTGGAATGCAAATATACTTGATAGGAAACAGTTTTCAGGTTCTTTTGTCTTGTTTTTCACTTCTCTTTTTTCTTTACTCCATGCTGCAGTGTTGGCTCATGGATAGCTAGATGCAAAATGAGACTGACATGTCGGACACATGGATATCAAGGATGTGGTTTCCTTAGCAACAGCAACCACATAAAAGGTCTCAGAACTTACTCATGGGACATTTCAGTTTTTCATATAAAATGAATACTGGTGGTGAATATGATTGGTTCAATGGTACAGTGAAAGTATCACAGAACTCTAAAGTAATAAAGTATTAGACTCTTCTATTCTCTGAAACCAGATACCACAAAAGAGTATTGTATACCATGGGCAAGAGAATCTCAAGAACATGAGAGGCATTAAATCCAGCAAAATTCTGCTACTTTGAAAATTTTGTAATTATTTACCATAAGTTTTAGAGAAAATTACAAATATATGGTCCATGTCAGCAAGAAGTGAAACAGCATCAAAATCTACTTGCAATCAGACTGACTCAGATAAAAGCACATCACAAAAGGTACATATACCTCAAAATTTTGGTCTGGAATTATTTCTGTATTTTGCAGCATTTAGCTTTATTCATCCATAAGTACAGCAAAAATACAAAGCTGTTGGTAGAACAGTCATGTAGTAGAAGTAAAGAACAGGAGGACAGTTCTGGATTGAAATCTGGCACTGTGAGGAAAATTTGGAAGAAAAGGTTTTATAATTACGTGACATAACACTGAATAAATTTGCGAAGTTCATTGAGAAATTTCAGGGCCACATTCAAGAAAGGCAAAAGGATGTGTGATAATTTGTGGTGTTGGTTTTGGTTTTTTTTTCTGGTCTACCACCATGTTCTTCATTAGCCTGGATTGTCCCATTTCCCACATTGTGCCTAATGCATATCTCAGGAAGACACTGTGACTTCCAGGAGATCTGAAGAGGGAAGTCAAAAAGAGCAGAATTCTCTCTATGTGTTCTTTGACCTTTGATTTTGTTTTTGTAGCAGCAGAACAGACTGAAAAGCAACATGACTAAAATGTTGCTCTTGTTCTGAACCAAAATTTGAATTAGTTTCACTTTGCATTTTCTAAGATCAAGGAGGATGTTGCAAGTAGTGTGAAGATGTAGGCCAGGAAAAACTGTGCTTTAATCTGGAGATGTCAGGAGATTAATTTATATAAAAAAGCATAAATGTGCCAATCACTTCATAAACAGAGCCTTTTAAATATTAGTTTATCTGCAAGGGTGGAAGAATATTTTCAGTACAAAGGCTGTCTTGCAGCAATGGATGAGTGGTTCAAAACAAAGGAAACCTTGAACAACTGAGGGGTGAGAAGGAAGTGAAAGCTTTCTTCAAGACTAGAAAGTTTAAAAAAAAAACCTGTGGAGCACCATGTTGAGACTCAAATCTGTTATTTTTGTCCTCTAAAGGATGTGCTCTTCTCAATGCCAGTATATTCTATTTCAGTTCAGCTGTTCTCATTTTTTCTAGTAAAATGATCTAAAATATTACCATGGTACTTTTGGAGCAAATATTGT